>PVKH010021118.1:0-14411 GCA_004027955.1 Chaetophractus vellerosus | reverse complement strand
GGGATTCATTTACACAGTTAAAAATGATTAAGGATGCTAAAGAACTTTTGTTTACGGGGTTTTATATATGGATATTTAATATATTAGAAATTAGAACTAAAATATTCTTAAAATATGTATTTATTCATTCAGTTAAAATGCTTCCCTCCCCCCAGGAGATGGATTTTAACCTCCCATCCCTTGAGTGTGTACATAATAACTGTGTTAACTTGCTTCCAAAAAACAAAGTATGGAAAGGGAAAAATAGAAATTTTACAGTTAAAGTTAAAGGTAGGGGCCGGCTCGATAGCCCAGTGGATAGGGTGCCGGCATACCACATGGGAGGCCCTGGGTTCGATTCCCAGGGACCTCTCCTAGCGGGCAGACTGCCTTGAGAATGGCAAGCCGCCATGGGCGGGCCGGAGCCGCCGTGGGCAGGGCAAGAAGCTGCCACGGACAGGGCAAGAGCCGCCACGAGCAGGGCAGGTCGCCTGCGGATGGAGCGCAGCCAGCCACCCGCGAACTGAAGCAAGCGCCGGCCGTGAACGGACGCAGAGACCGCCCACAAGCGGGGAAAGCCGCGCCTGCGCAGTAACCACTCTCGGCGCGTCGCCGCAGCGGGGAGAAGGGGAGATATGTAATAAAATAAATAAATCTTTAAAATAAATAAATAAATAAATAAATAAAGTTAAAAGTAGACATTAAACAAGTGATCAAAGTTAACATCATCAGTGATCAGTCATATTGACTTCCTGATTTGATGTGGTAAGAAGGGCAATTCACTTCTGTGCTATATTTCTCCAAATCTAATAACCCCTGTATAACAATTAGGAATAAAATTAGAGAAACATATTGAAGAAAATCTTTCAAAATACCAGGTGAGTGCCTTCAAAACTGTGACGAAAGTAAGAAAGGAAGGGAAGGAGGGAGGGGAAGAAGGAAATGACTTGTCAGTAAGAATACCACTAAACGTAATGTAGTATACTAGATTGGATCCTGTAGTATAAAAAGCCATCAGTGGGAAAACTAGCGAAATCTGTGTAAAGTTTGTAGTTTAGTTAACGTAATGTACCAAGGTTAATACCTTAGTTTTGATAAATATTCCATAGTTAGAAGATATTAACATTAGAGGAAATTGGGTGAAAGATATACAGAACTTCTCTGTACTATGATTGCAGCACTTCTCTAAATCTAAAATTATTTCAAAGTAAAAATTGTATTAAACAAATTATTGAAGACACCAAAGATTTTTTGTTTTGTAGGTTTTGTTTTTGTAGGTTCTGAGTTGATATATTACATATTAGAAAAAAAAATTTTTTTGAGACAAAGTACGTGCAATGCCTTTATTTTAGATGTGCCAGGAAAGCTATTTCAGAATGACTACTTTAAAGCAGCATCTTGTTACAGCTCAGCACACAGCATCCAAAGCAAACAGGCATGAGACAGTGCATATTTATGCAGCATTAGAACCAACATATTAGAAATTAAGACTAAAATTAAATATTTATTCATTTAAAATAAAAATAGCATGTTAGCATAAATATCATGCTTTTTATGCAAAGAGGCAAAAACAGTGAGGCAAGTGGCATTATTTTACAACTTGCCAAATTTTTCTACATCTGGCTTAAGAGACAATAGCTGGCTTCTCACTTCTGTCTCTGTAATTAATAAGTTACAATCTTCTCTCTTATTAAACCAAATTGGACAAGTGGTTTTTCCTTAAAAATTAGTGGACTCTGAAATGATGGCAATGAACTTTTCAAACTATTTGAAAGTCTACTTATTTATTATGCCCTTTGAATGGATGTTTTTGGCTATGCATGATTTAGTAACTGTGTGCATTGGTCATTTAAAAATATTAATTCACTGAAAGCTGCAAAATATCTAAGTATTGTTGTCAAGAAATTACATTTACTAATATCACCACCAATCTTATCATAAAAGCTTTTTAAGTATTGGGAAGTTGTCAAGCTTACAGTGGAATATACATGTCTTCTAAAATTCTAATTTTTCTTTAGAGTTCAAATTTTGTCATTGACACCAAATACTACCAGTTATTTTCCTTGACGTGGTGGGCCCAATATGCTCATTTTCAAGAAAATATCTGCCAAATAACCTAACCTAAGTTGAAAGACCATAGCTTTGCTATTACTCGTTTCAAGAAAAAATTTGTTTCATGAGCAATATGACATGTTCAGCTCTTAACTCAAATATTATCAGAAATATTTTTCCTCAAAATAATCATTGCACTTCAGTATATAACAAACATCCTTTATGTGCCATTTCCATTTCATCACCCAGCATATTATAAAAAGTGGACTCAAGGGTCAAAATTTACTAAGATTAATAATTTTTACATCTTTATCAGGGACTTCTTGAGTGAAATTGATATTTATATTTACTGTGAGTATGTGGCACACACAATGACAGCTAGTAAAATTTGGCGCCACTATTTTGGTTTACACCAAGTCATCAGTAGTTTTATCCACCATTGTTTTTGCACGAACAGTGCAAGTTGCTCCAGGAAGTAACAGGAGTTTAAAAAACCTAGTCAACATTTGAATATTTCAATACCAATAATTGTTGTTACCAAATAGTCCCATAAAAGCTCTTCCATGATTAGTTGGTGCTTATATCAGTTGGATGCAAGAAAAACAGTAAATCCAACCACACATGTAGATCTGTCCATAATAAATTCAAAAGTACAATTCTGCAGATAAGTTACTAGTGCTGTGATTATGTTTTTAGACAAATAATTAATTCATAATTTACTGTATTGTTGGACAGTGGCAGTGTCATATTTCCTTTGCTTACTTTTTATTAAGCAGCCATTCAATAATGTCAAATGTGCACAGCATTATTAATTTCTCTGGTGTCATGTGTGCTTCTCCAGCTAAGGGACTATAATATCTTAGTCTATAAGATAGCTCAATGAATTTTTTTATCATTAGTTTGAAAAGATTTAAAAAAGCAAATATTGGCTTTTAAAAAGTTCAATATGTCCATATTTCCTTTTCCTCTAACTCTGAATGAGTTGTTTCAATATGATGGATCAGATTGATGACATTATCATATGTCATATAATCTCTAGAAAGCTTTATTGCACACATGAGATATCAAAGAAAGCAGCACAGTACATAGCTCCAAGAACCTGTCCTTCCAAAAACACACTGAAGAATCAGAAAAAAAACTCTCAGAATCAACTTTTTTGAGAATGCTGGAAAACAGAGTTACAGCAACTAAAATGTTACTAGATCTTTTTGGCATTTTTCCCAATATCACCTTACTCTGCTTTTGCAAGTGACCTTGAAGATAGACATTTTATATTTCCAATGTGAGTCTCTAGTCCCAGTATCCAGTGGGAAAAGAACAGACCTTATTCTCAAAGAATTGTGTTGGTCTTTTCTAATTTGTCTGAAGTCTACCTGAAGGACTGATATAAGGGTCTTGACTTTGTTTTGCCTAACTTAGCACTCAATCTGGACAGAAGAGTGGCAGGCATTCCTTGAAAACATTTTGCCTGAGGAAAAAGATTAGAGTTGAGATAAATAATAGCGTGCTAAAATCCTGGGAGGAAAACCTTGGGAAATTGTTTCTTTGGGAAATTAGAGTATTCAGAAGCATCCATATATATTGGGAATTTAGAAATCCAAATGCATTCACAAATTAGAAACTGTGATCAGCATAAATTTAGGAAGACCTTAATGCCTTGCCAGTGGGCCCTACTTTGGAGTTTGTGCTCCCAAGTGTGACAGAGTTAGACTCAGTTGTAACTTCTCTACACATGCTTCTTCTGTCCCTTCTATTTGAACCCATAGTTGGTGCTGGAGTTGGTAGGTGTAGGCCCAAGAGACTTGACTCTTTGGGCTGTCCATGTGCCAGCCAGGCCCTCAGCCTCAGAGAAGTTGCCAACACCTACTCTCCAGTTCATTGGACTCACCCAGAACAGCTAACAAGGAGGTGAGGATGGACAACCACCATACCAAGGAACTGAGAGAGTCTATAACTGCAAGCAAAAGAATTCCATCCATCAGCCATATGGGATTGAAGCCTCCTCTCAGTTAGAGGTGGAGTGGGCATCACCATTCCAGAATCCTCAGGATCGAGGAATAAAATATGTACTAGAGTGGACTTACTGGTATTATACCATAGACTTATTGTGATTCTAGCAATGGAAGAAATTATATCATTGCTATGGAGACAGTGGCCACTGGAGGTGTTGAAAGCAGGGAGAAGGAAAAAGAATTGTAATATAGGGGCACTTTCAGGACTTGTAATTGTCCTGAATGACATTACAATGACCGATACAGGCCATTATATATCCTGCCATAGCCTACAGAATTGAGTAGGAGAGAGTGTAAACTACAATGTAAACGATAATCCATCATTAGTGGCAATCCTTCAAAATGTGTTCAGTTGCAATGAATGCACCACATGAATGAAAGAAGTTGTTAATGTGGGGAAAAGTGGGATGTGTGGGGAGTGGGGAATATGGGAATCCTTTATTTTTTATGTAACATTTTGTGTAATCTAAGTATCTTTTAGAAACAATGAAAGTATATTAAAAAAAAAAACCTTAAGATTTTACCTCTGGCTGATCTCTAGGCTTAGGGTAAGCAAGAAGTAAAATCTAAGGCGAAGTCATAAATAACCTGACTAAAATTTGAAGGCAACAGCCAATCAGCAAAGATTGGAAGAGTTTTTCTTTCTTTCATTTTTCTTTCTGTTTTTGTTTCTTTTTGCCTCCTGACAGTCAAAACACTATCTGAGCACAAATAAATGAACAGAGACTTCAGAGACAATACATGACAAACAATTCAGACTTTACAAAAGTAGTTGAGTACTAAATAAACAGTTACTTCCCACGGGAAGCAACAAGACAAACTCTGAAGGAGGGGGAGTATCTGATTTCCAAAGTTATAATATTATAATATTCAAAGTGTTCAGTTTTCAAGAAAAATCTTATGAAAAATGCAGAGAAATAAGAAGCTTTAGCCCATTTATAGAATAAAGTAACAGAAAGTCTCACTGAGGAAGAACAGACTTAGCAGACAAAGATGTCAAATCAATTGTCTTAAATATGCTCAAAGAGCTAAAAATATTCAAGACAATAATGTATGAACAAATATAGAATAGCAATATAAAGAGAGAGGCTATAAAAAGGAACCGAACTGAAATTTGTAGCTGAAAAGTACAATAATTGAAATGAAAAATTTGAAAAAGTTTCAATAGCAGATTTAAACAGGCAGAATGAAAAAATCAGAGAACTTGAAGACAGGTTAATTTAAATTATCAAGTTTGAGGAGCAGACATAAAAAGAATGAGAAACAATGGACAGAACCTAGGACACTTGTGAGATATCATAAAACTTACAACAAATTCAATGGGAATCCCTAAAGGAGAGATAGAGAGAAGTAGGCATAAAAAATATTGGAAGAAATGATGGCTAAAATTCCCAAAACTTAATTAATGAAGCTCAATGAAAACCAAAAATGATAAATTATAAGAAATTGACACCAACACATATTATTATCAACTGATCAAAAGGCAAAGAAAGCCTCTTGAAAGCAGCAAGAGAGAAACAGATTAACAGATGATTTTTCATCAGAAACCATGGGGCCCAGAAAGGATTAAGTTGACATTTTAAAGGTCCTGAAAAAATAAATAACCTGCAGCTAAGAATTATATATCCTGCAATATTATCCTTCAAAAATGAAGGAGAAATTATGGCATTCTCAGATAAACAAAAGCAAAGAGTTTGTCACTAGAAAGAGTTTGTTACTAGAACTGCCCTACAAGAATTGCTTAAAG
Organism: Chaetophractus vellerosus; assembly: GCA_004027955.1. Lineage (NCBI taxonomy): Eukaryota > Metazoa > Chordata > Mammalia > Cingulata > Chlamyphoridae > Chaetophractus > Chaetophractus vellerosus. The sequence goes on along the minus strand of PVKH010021118.1, from coordinate 8,621 downwards.
GGAGTACTTCAGGTTGAAATGAAAGTGATGGATGTAGGATGACCGAATACCTGAATGTAACTTGCTTTTCTCCCTATTGCTAGGATACAAAGAAAAGAATTATATGTAAATTAAAAGGGCATGAGAGTCAACCCATTCTTGCTGCCAAATTCCAAGAAAACCCCGTTAAAGCAATGAAGTGTGAAGACCAGTTTCAACCAGTTGGCCAGACTTGCACAGAAGAAGCCCTTTACTGTCCTCATTTCAACTTGCTTAATTAACATAGTAAAATTTCACACAGGGGTGGAGTTATCTGCCCTTTTTTGATCATGCAATATACGAGCAAGGGTGATTTCCTGAACACACTAATCATTTAATTATATAACTAACTAATTATAACTGTTCATCCATAAGCATAAAAGCTAATGCATAATCAAAGCAAATGCTAAGTAGTAACTTAGGTATTTAAGCAAGAGTAAAACTGCAGCAAGGGGAGTCAGGTCTGAGTCACTTTAGACTGGCACTGGCTCCTGTCTGCAAACATAGTAAATGCAAGTTCTGCCTAACTCTCTTGTTAAAGTTTTTTCTCTGGTTATCCCCAAAGGTCCAGATTTGGAGCTTAACAAAATGACATTAGACAGTAACTTGAGGTCAAAGAAAGAAATTATTATAGTAAAGGTAATTGTATAGGTAAACTTACGAATATAAAAATACAATATAAGTATTGTATCTTGGGAACATAATTCATTTTATATGCATATGATTTTTATATGCATTAAAAATCTAAGTTAATGGAAAAATGTGTAAAAACATAATTTTTGACAATAACAACCTAAAGATTTGGGGCTAAGGTGTATGGGAGCAGAGATTCTGTATGCTGCTGAGGCTAAGGCTAAGTTGTCATCAGTTCAAGTTAGATTGTTATAAACTTGGAATGTTAATTAAAGTCCCCATGGTAACTGTGGTGGTTTGGAAATACATGTGAGCTAGAAAATCATGCTCTTAAATCTATTCTATTCCAGTGAGGGTAAAACCATTGTAAGTAGGATCTTTTGCTGAGGCTACCTAAGTTAAGGTGTGACCCAACTCAATCAGCATGGGTCTTAATCCTCTTACTGGAGTCCTTTATAAAAGAATGAAATGCAGACACAGAGAGAAAGCCACATAAGCCAGAAGCTAAAAGCAGTAAGACCAGGAAGAGAAGGGAGAGACAAGCAGATGCTACCATGTGCCTTGCTATGTGACAGAGGAGCCAAAGGGCACCAGTAGCCAGTCTTCAGGAAGAAAACATTACCTTGATGATGCCTTGATTTGGACATTTCCCCAGATTCTAACTGTAAGTGCTTAAAGTACCATTGTTAAAGCCAACATTTTTTTGTTATCTGCTTTGCACAGCTAAGCAAACTAAAAAGTAAACACTAAGAAAAATCTAAAACAATACTCAAAGGAAAGTAAGAAGAAAATCCCAAGATTATACTACAAAAAAATCAATTATACATAAAAGAAGGCAGTAATTAAGGAATTGAGGATCCAAAAGGCAAACTCATGAAGAAAACAAATAAAACAGCAGAAGTAAGTACTTACTTATCAGTAACTACTTAAAAATAAATGGATTAAACCCTCCAATTAAAAGGCAGACACTAGCAGAATAGAAAAAGAAATTATCCACTAAATGTTATTTATAAGATATTCAATTTAGATCAAGGACACAAATAGTTTGAAAATTAAAGAAAAAAATGTGACTTCCAAATAGTAACCAAAGAGAACTGGAATGGCTACACAAATATTAAACAAAATAAACTTTAATTCAAAAGTTATGATAAGAGCCAAAGGAGATCATTATATATTGATAAAAGGGTCAATTCATCAAGAAAAAATAACAATTATAAACATATACACACCAAACAACAGAGCCCCCAAATACATGAAGAAAACACTGACAGAATTGAAGGCAGAAATAGACAGTTCTATAATAGTATTTGGAGACTTCAATACTCTTAATTTCCATAACAGATAGAACATGTACACAGAAAATATATGAGGAAATAGAGAAAACAAAAAACACTATAAACCAATTATGAACAGACATATATAGAATACTTGAACCAACAAAAGTGGAATGCATATTCTGCTCAAGTGCACCTTGATCATATTCTGAGATGGAACACATGTTAGGCCACAAAACAAGTCTCAATAAATTTAAAAAGATTGAAATCATAAAATGTATCTTCTCTGACCAAAATAGAATGAAGCTAGAAATCAATAAGTGGGAGATATGGAAAATTCACAAATATGTGGAAATGAGTCACACACTCTTAAACAATGAATCAGACAAAAAACAATCTCAAGGGAGATTAGAAAATACTTAGAGACAAATGAAACTGAAACATAATACAAAAAATTATGGGATACCATAAAGCAGTGCTAACAGAGAAATTTATAGCTGTAAATGCCTACATTAAACAAAGAAGAAAGATCTTAAATCAGTAAATCACTTTACAGCTTAAGGAATTAGAATAGGAACAAACTAAACACAAAGCCAGCAAAAGGAAGGAAGAAATAAGTTTAGAACAGACATAAATGAAGTAAAGAATAGAAAAACATTAGCGAGGCTCAATGAAACCAAAATTGGTACTTAGAAAATATCAAATAAATTGACAAACCTTTAGCAAAGTAACAAGGGAAAAGAGAGAAAAAGAAAATAACTAATATCAGAAATAAAAATGGGGTTTTACTACTGATATTAAAGGAACAAAACACTGTATGTATAATTTGAACACTTGTATGTCAAAGAAATAGGTAATATAGATGAAATGGACAAATTCCTAGAAACACATAAATTACCTAAACTGACTCAAGAAGTAATAGAAATTTTCAACAGATATATAACACATAAAGAAATTGAATAGGTAATTGCAAAGCTCTCCACAAAGAAAAGCCCAGTACCAGATGGGTTCATTGGTGAATATAACCAAATATTTAAAGAAGAATTAATGCTAATCATTCTCAAACTCTTCCAAAATGTTGAAGTGGAGGGAACACTTTCTAATTCACTCTGTGAGACCAGGATTAACCTGATATTATTGTGAGACAAAGACACCATGAAAAAAGAAAATGAAAATATGAATATGATTCCATATGAATATAAATTTTAAAATCCTCAACAACAACAACAAAACGAGTAAATCAAGTCTAGTAGCTTGTTAAAAAGATTATATAACCTGGCCAAGTGGGATTTATCCCAGGAATGTAAAAGTAGTTCAACATGGGAAAATCAAGCAATGTATATAACACATTAACAGAACAAGGGAAACACCACATGATCACCTCAATTGACAGAAAATAAAACATTTGACAAATTACAACACCTTTTCTTGAAGGAAAAAGAAAACACTAAGAAACTAGGAATAGAAGGAAACCTCTTCAACATGATAAAGGGCATTATGAAAAACCCACAGCTAACCTCCTAGTAAAAGGTGAAAGATTTTCCCCTAAGTTCAGGAGCAAGACAAGGACACCCTCTTTCACCACTACTTCCAACATTGTACTAGAATTTCTAGCCAGAGTCATTAGTCAAGAAAAAGTAATAAAAGATATTTAAATTGGAAAGGAAGCAAAACTATCTGTATTCACAGATGGCAGGAAATTCATAGAGAATCCAGAAAAACTACTATAGCTAATATATTTGGCAAAATTGCTGGGTACAAAATCAACAAGCAAAAGTCGGTTGTGTTTCTATAGCCAGCATGAGCAATGTGAGCAGGAAATTTTTTTTTTAAATGCCATTTACAGTAACATCCAAAATACTGAAATATCAAGGAATAAATTTAACCAAAGAGGTGAAAGACTTATTTGAATACTAAAAACTACAATTCATTGCTTAAATTAAAGACCTAAATAAATGGAAAGATATGCCATATTCATGGAATGAAAGACTTAATATTGATAAGATGGCAAAAATACTCAAAATGATCTATGCATTTAATGAAATCCCCATTAAAACTGTACCAGCCTTTTTTTAAGAAATGGAATATCCAAACCTAAAATTCACGTGGAATTGCAAGGGGCTTCATATAGCCATATCAATTATTTAAAAAGAAGAACAAAGTTGGAGTATTTATACTTCCTGATTTCAAAATTTATTACAAAATACTATAATAAAGAGTGAAGTACTCACATAAGGCTAGATATATAGCCAATGGAATAGAATTGACAGTCCAGAAATAAACCAATACATGTAAAGCAAATTCATCGTTGATGGGAAAGACAAGCACACTTGGACAACAGGATATCAAATGCAAAAGAATGAAGTTTTACCCTGTTTTGGTTGCTTTGCCACTGAAAGCAGATACCAAGAAATGGATTGTTTTTTAACAATGGGAATTTATTTAGTCTACAAGCTTACAGTTTTTAAGCCATGAAAATATCCACATCAAGACATCATCAGGCAATGCTCTCCCCCTGAAGACTCGCTGCTAGCAACCCAGGACTCCTTTGTCACATGGAAAGGCACATGATGGCTTCTGGTCTCTCCCTTCTCTTTCAGGTTTCATTGTTTTCAGCTTCTTGCTTCCATGGCTTTCTCTCTGTTTGAATTTAATTATCTAATAACGGTCCAGTAAGATGATTAAGGCCCACCCTGAATGAAATGAGTCACTTCTTAAATTAAGAACCTACCTGTTCACCAAAAGATTCTACTTACCATGGTTCAATACCCATGATTAACTTTAAGAACATTCTTTTCTGGGGAACATACAGCTTCAAACCTTCACACACCCCTACTGTTTTAGTTTCCTTCATTTCTCCAGCAAATACCACGCAGTGGGTCAGCAAAAACAATGGGAATTTATTAGATGATGTGTCCAAGGCTAAAGGAAAGTCCAAATTAAGGCAGCATCAAGGCAATGCTCTCTTCCTGAAGTCTGGCTTTCTGGGCCTGGCCACTGGTGATTACTTCATGCTTGATTCCTCTGTCACATGGCAGTGCAAATGTCGGGCTTTTCTGGACTCTTTCTTCTCTTCCAGGTTCCATTGAACTTCAGCTTCTAGATGCTTCCTGTGGCATTCTCTCTTAATTTCATTCTGCTTATAAAGGATTCCTGTATTAGGATTAAGACCCATCATGACTGAGGTGGGCCACACTTTAACTGATGTAACCTCATCTAAAGGTCCTCTTTACAATGGGTTCACACCCACAGAATGGATTAAGTTTAAGAACATGTTTTTCTGGGGTACATACCTCTCCAAACCACCACACTTACCTCTCACCTTATAAAAAATTAACTCAGACTAGATTAATGTCCTAAATATGAAAGCTAAAAACATAATACTCTTAGAAGAAAACATAGGGGAAAGTTTTCATGACTTTGGATTTGGCAACAGATTCCTAAACATGACACCATACCTTGAGAACCAATGAGTTAGACTGTTCTTTATTTACCAGTTTATTGATGAATTTTAATTAGTTGTCTTCAAGTATATATATTTGTTTTGGTCAGCCACAGGCGTGCCTTTTGAAATATACCAAAGATTGGTCGGTCTTTATAAAGGGTATTTATTTGGGGTAGAAGCTTACAGTTACCAGGCCACAAAGCATAAATTTCTTCCCATACCAAAGTCCATGTTTCAGAGAAAGATGGCTGCCGACGGTCTCCAGGGTTCAGGCTTCCGGATTCCTTTGTTCCCGGGGCTGCGTTTCTCTCCGGGCTTAGCTCCCACTTTCTTCACGAGTTCAGCTGAAGACCATGAGACTCTCTGCGCTGCGTCTCTCCACAAGGCCAGCTGCAGCCCATCCGGCGATCGGCTCACTCCAACATCCGAACTGCTTCTTTTAATCTCCTTCTCCAAATCTCCTCTCTGCTTCTCTCTAATCTCTGCTTCTACTTGAGACCACCCCCACCGAGGGGTGGGGCTCAACGTCTCACTGACCTGGCAGTTAACACCCTACTCACAACTCAATCATGCCCAGATGAACAGACCAGCTTACAAACATAATCTAACTTATATTTTTGGAATTCATAATTAATTCAAACTCAAACCACTCCATACACCTCCCACACCCTCCCACATAAACAACATCCTTCATTAGTGTGGCACATTCATTGCAAGTGATAATCACATCTTGGGGCATTGCCACTGAGCATGGACCATAGTTCAGACTGTAATTTACACTCTCTCCCTCACAATACTGCAGGCTATGGGAAGATATATAATGGTCTATATCTGTTGCAATGTCATTCAGGATGATTCCCAAGTCCCAAAAAAGCCCCTGTGTTACACCCATTTTTCCCTCTCTCTGCCACCAGAGCCTACAGTGACTACTGCCTCCACATCAGAATTGTAATTTCTTCCATTTCTAGAATCACAATAAGTCTACAGCAGAATACCAGTAAGTCCACTCTAGTCTATAGTTCATTCCCCAATTCTGAGGATTCAGGGATGGTGGTGTCTACTTCACCTCTAATTGAGACGGGGCTTCAATCCCAGCCAATGGATGGGACTCTCTTGCTTGCAGTTGTAGACTTTCTCATTTCCTTGGTATTGTTGTTGTCAATCCTCACCTCCTTGTTAGTTGTCCTGGCTGAGTCCAATGACCTGGAGAGTAGGTGTTGCAACTTCTCTGAGGCTCAGGGCCCAGCTGAAACATGGACAGCCCAAAGATTCAAGTCTCTTCAATGTACACCTACCAACTCCAGCACCAACTATAGGTTCAAATAGAAGGAACAGGTGTGCTATGTGTAGGGAAGCCATAACTGAGTCCAATTCTATCACTCTCAGGAGCACAAACTCCAAAGTAGGTCGCACTGCCAAGGCACCAAACTCCAGAGCCATCTGCCTTAACCATAGGACCTGGGTGTCTCCAAAGCCCTCTGGAGCCCCACTATTTGGGGTAGTATCTATTTTGGCAGTCTGTGAGATCCTGCTGAGATGTGCATAAGTGTTACGTCTGGGATGACCTCCTGACTCACTTTGAAGCTTCTTAGCCATATAAACTCATTTGTCTTTACCTTTTCCCCATTTTATTAGAGTTCTTCTTCCAGTTGCATTGTTAGTTGGTGCTTGGTAGTAATCCCTCAGTGCCAGGGAGGCTTATCCCTGGAAGCCATTCCCCATACTGGGGGGAAGGCAATGCATTTATATGCTGAATTCGGCTTAGAGAGAGGCCACTTTTGAGTAACAAGGAGGCTCTCAGGAGGCAGCTCTTAGGCACCCCACAACACTAGGCTAAGTTTTAATTTCAAGAGCAAAGGCTCACAAGCATAGTCATCAATATCAAAGGCCCATCAATGGACCATCCTCCTTTGCCAGTCATTGTCCATGCATTTGGGGGACAGTTGCTGCTCCATTAGAGAATGTGGCAGAGCTCTCCAGGATTGAAATTCAATATTCTCTCAGTTATTGTGTGAATCTCCACCCACTGTGACAATGCTCCATGAACATTTGAACATATTTATATACTTTATATGTATGTCCAGGTGAACTTCCTCCCATGTATCCCCCATCACTGACACCTCTCACCAATGATCCTCCCCTGCCCTAGTTGTAACCCTTCTGTGATCTAAAACTTCTTCAAAACTGAAGCCAATAAAATAACCAAATACAATTAATAAGAAAATGAATAATAATGATAGGTTTAAATATAAGAAATAAAATACATAAAAATTTAAAGAAAACTAAAAATAAAACAAAAATTGGGATATTAAAAAATAATGAAAAATATTTTTAAAACTTTTTTTGACATTTTGCCTTCATCACTGTAATATCTGTTGTCCTGTATGTACAGTGACATTTTCTTCCATTTATTCCCCAGTGTCTTACTTTTTTTCATTTTGTTTTCAAAGAAGATTTAGATCACAGTAAAGTCACATATGGAGTATAGAGGTCTCGCATATACCCAACATCCTCCCCCTTCTCTCCCTTCCTGTATTAATACCTTTTTATATGTGGATAGGACATTTGTTATAACAGATATATGAATGGTGAAGCATAGCTACTAACAATGGTCAATGCTTTACATTATGGTTTACATTTTAGATTGTACACTTTTATAAATTTTGATGATATTTAACATGGCCTGTGTCCATCATTGGAAGATCATGTAGAACACTTCCATTGCCCACTAAATACTCCCTGTTCCATCTATTCTATTCTTCCCTCCCCCTCTCCTTGGTGCCCACGGCGACCTCCCTGCTTCACTCCTTGATGACAAGATTCATAGTTACTTGCAACAACACTGAAGTCTTGACACATTGGTTTGTGCTCCCCTATTAGGAACTGCCCATGCTCTCAAGAGAGTCCCACCCCTGTATTTGAGTACATATCAGTCTCCCCCAGGATGGGAGTCCAACTCCTTCCCACTCATTATGTGGATCTCCTTGTCATATTGCCATAAGAGTGTTCCCAACTTTGTACTTTCAACCATAACATAACCTACCAATCCCTAGTGTTCACCTGGTCTGTCCCCCAACCCTGCCCTCAGTTCCATGGACCCTCAAACTGCCCTCCCTACTCTACCCAACTGACAAACCTACACTACCCAATGCAATAGTATCACTACCATCCTGTCATATCCCGTCAATGCCCAACTACACTCTTCCGCCTTATCTCAGATTCCACCCATATGGGTATTGGCTTACAAACTT
>PVKH010021117.1:0-14417 GCA_004027955.1 Chaetophractus vellerosus | reverse complement strand
TTTTATAAAGGGTATTTATTTGGGGTAGAAGCTTACAGTTACACAAAACCACAAAGCATAAGCACGAGTTTCTTCCCTCACCAAAGTCCATTGCCACAGTGTTGGAGCAAGACAGCTGCCAATCTTTGCCAGGGTTCAGGCTTTTTGGGTTCCTCTCTTCCTGGGGCTGCGTTTCTGCGTTTCTCTCCAGGCTTAGCTTTTCTGGTTCCTCCACAAGGTCAGCTGTAGACCATGAGGCTCTCTAGGCTTTGTGTCTCTCCACAAAGCCAGCTGTAGACTATCAGGCGAATGGCTCACTTCTCTTCTCCCGGGGCGTTCTCTCCAACATCAAAACTCCAACATCAAAACTGCTTCTCAAATCTACTCCCTCGGTCCTTTTATATTCGATTCTCTGACCCACCAAGGGGAGGGGCTCAACGCCCTACTGATGTGACCCAGTCAACGCCCTAATTATAACTTAATCATGCCCAAATTAGCAGATCAGTTTACAAGCATGATTCTATATTGATTTTTGGAATTCATAATTACATCAAACAGCTACACCTGCAGTCTGAGACTCTTCAACTCTCCTGCCTTCCTTTTCTCTTTCACTTTCCATTGAGGTCAATGATTTTCCCCATTCCCTATAAGTCCCTCTCCGTTTTCCACTACAGGCATTTTTCCAAAAGAAACTCTTGCAGACTGATCCCACCTTGGTGACAGGACCCAGACTAGTGCATCCCTAGGTCTAGAGTCAGCCTATCTCTCTCAGCTCCAACCCATTTAACAGTGTTCTTCATTAGCCAGATTGGGTTCCCATTGCTGGTGTACAAATAACCACAAAGTTTGACTTAAAGCAAACTTACTTTCTAATAAGTCTGAAGGTGAGAAGTCCTAAAATCAAGGGTCAAAAGGGTTGTGTTGCTTCTGGAGACTCTAGGAGATAATCTGTTCCTTTGCCTTTTCCAGCTTCTAAAGGCTGTCTGCATTCCATGGCTCATGGTCCCCTTCCTCCATCTTCAAAACCAGCAGTGTAGCATCTTCAAATTTCTCTCCCTGCCCCAAGCTTGCATTATCACATCTTCTTCTTTGACTTACCTGTCTTGGAAGCATTTTGGTGATTGCACTGGTCCCATATGGCTAATCCAGGATAATCTCCACAACTTCAATTAATCACTTCTGCAAAGCCTCTTTTGCCATGTAAGGTAGCATATTCATAGGTTCTGAGGATTAGGACATCAACATCTTTGTGGATGTCATTATCCTGTCTACTATATTAACCCAGTATGAACGCTCAGAATTCTTTATTGAAGAGTAGTTTAAAAAAAAGAGTAGTTATGACCTAAGTAATTTGTCCACATCAAGTATCCTTATATGAAAAGATGTCTTGTAGACATCTTGAACATTAATTCTATTTGTTTACCCCCGAGGCTTTAGGAAGTACTATAGAATTTGCAAAGTATACTTTAAGATAATTTTTCTCACTCATGGCTTACAAATCCCTTTGAGTATTATTATTTTTATTTTCATTTTATAGTTGAGAAACTGAGCAATTCCTATGTGCCAGGTTCTACTCTAGGCACTGGAAATGGGGCATTGATCAAAGACAAAATCCCCACCCTCATGGAGTATGATCAGTAACTCAAACACAGCATTTCTCATTATAAAAATATGTATAATTCTCAAAAACATTATGTTAAGCAAAAGAAGGCAGACAAAGAGCACAAGCTGTAGGATTCCATTTATGTAAGGTTCAAGAGTTGGCCAGACTAATGTATAGTGAATAGGAATCAGAAATATTGTTTTCTCAGGACAGGAGATGGGTGGAAATTGACTGGAAGGGGCACAGGGAATACTCTAGGATGATGAGTGTTTTGTATCTTGATTGGGGTGATAGTTCCCGAGGTGTATGTTTGTCAAGATCCACAAAACTCTACCATTGAGATCTGTGCACTTTACTGCATGTAATTATAACTCAATGAAAAGAATAAACAATTTGTTAAACTCCTTTTCTCACCACCAGACTTTCTCTTCATTTATCAAGGGCTCCAGCAGCCTCTTGACTGTTGATACAGCACCTGGATAGATAAGACAGAAGCACAACAGGATCCTGGCAGTTCAACCTTTTTCTAGCAGTGGTTAATTTGGTAGTAGGGAGATGATTTAATCTTTGTTGATCATATTGCATCAAATTCAACTTTAAACCCCTCCTGTTCATCTCTCCTTTTTATTTCATCCCTAACTGTGTTCTCAATCTTCATTTTGTTTTATCTCTAGCCTTTTATTTGTCTTTGGTCACATTTCTTTTATTCCATTTAGTGAAGACATATTTGCTAAGATATCATAATTCAATGTGCAAGAAGCATTGGGGTTTAACTAGGTTTCTCCTCTTTCGAAATTTCCTTATGATATTTTATTGTGTCTAGCTGTTCCTGGTCAGTTTCTCTTTCCTGTAATCTGCTTTCCCAATAAACAAATGTTTTGCTTCTATGAGTCCAAGATGTGCAATTAAGGTTCCTGCTTCATCCAAGTTATGAACTTGTTCTTTTTTATTAGTTTAAATTAAGACCAGAATGGTTGCTTCCCTCAAAACATACACTTTCATCTCCAAAATGACTTTCAGTAGATACTTTGCCTTTAACAGAGTAAGTCTTCTACCAACTGTCCAATAGAGGAAACTCCTGCTTCTCCAATACATCTTGTTACCCACACCTTCCCACTGGACAACAGGTCTGTAGTATAGGCCTCACAGATAAACCCTCTGTTTCTCTCTCCTTTCATGGAGATAGAATATTCAAATATTCTAAACTAGACAGCCTTCTTAGCACTCCGAACCTTCTAGTTCTATTTAATATATTTTCCCAAAGAAATAAAAAGTGTGGAACATATATTTATTCAATACTAAATAAATTCCTTATATTAACGTTTACCCTGTTTCAATTATATCTATAGATATAGTTCCTTTCTTGCTCTTTATTTTCAATATTATCCATTTGTTATTTTATATATGTTGAAATAGTGTTGAAAGTTTAACAAAGTTGCATAAATAAAATCAAACAAGTTAAATGTGTTTTTGGATTACATAGTTTTGACACTATGGTATCTATGGCATAAGACTTTGAAGTAATAGAGATTTAAGAATTATTTTTAAACATTGTTTGAAATAAATCCTGTATTTTCATTTATTTTTTTCATTATTTTTTATTTTTTTTAAGATATATCAATTTACATAAATGTTACACAGAAATTTTTGGAGTACCCATATGCCCCACCTCCAACACCTCCCACAACCTCCCACATATACATCCTTCATCAGTGTGACACATCACTTGTAATAGATATACATATTTTGGGGTTTTGCCACCATGCATGGACCACAGTTCAGACTGTAGACCACCCTCTCTCCCACACAGTTCTGCATGATACATGATGATATAAAATGGCCTATATCCTCCATTGCAGCATCACCCAAGATAATTCCCAAGTCCCAAAAAAGCCCCTGTATTACAACTGCCCTTCCCTCTCCCTGCCCCCAAAGTGTCCAGTGGCCCCTGGCTCCACATGATTTTGTAATGTCTTCCATTGCATGAATCACAGCAAGTCTATAACAGGACACCAATAAGTCCACTCTAGTCCATAGCTCTTCCCCCAATCCCGAGGAGTCTAGGATGGTGATGTCCCCTCCACCACCAAGTGAGAGGGGGCTTATATCCAGTGGATACGATGGAAGAGATTATCCTGTCTGCAGCTGCAGGCTCTCTCCATTCCCCAGGATAGCCATCATCCATCATCATCTCCCAACTAGGTGTCCTTTTTAAATGAACATTCAATAAGAATTCATTAATAATGTTCAGAATATGCATTCTCATATATTATATGTAAATATTTGTGTGTGCCTGTGTGTGTGTGAGTGTATGATTTCTTAGTTAAGCCTCTAATGTTTGGAAAGGTAGGCAGGAACAATCCATTGTTAAGAAAGAAAACATTGCTATTGGATGATGATGCAGAGTCTAGAGTATGGAACTACCCAGGTCATTTCTTTCTCTGTCATTTTCCTTATCAGTTCATATTATATCTTGCTTAAAAGTTCTTTTTGTACCCATAACTTCCCCAAAATCCTGGATCTCAGAGCAAATATGCATATGTTCTGTAGAGGAGGGTAGCTTTAGGGCCTCCAGACCCTCAACTCCTTTAGAAATCTGGGAGCAATTCAGCTACAAGATACCACTTTCTCTTACACTGACCATTTCTTCAAGCTCCAGGATGTTCTCCTCACCAAGCTGGGTACTTCCCACATGTTCTGTAAATATACTCTCCATTTTTCCCCACCCTCCTCTGTGCCTCAGGAAGCAGGCATTATGGACTAAGTCGAGTGTACCCTTGCCTGTTTTCCAGACCAATTGGCCAGTTGGAGGCAATGAGGCTGGGAAGAGAATGAATCTGGGTTTTATTCCCCCAGGGCCCACCAGTGGCTGGAGGCCTCTTCCAAAGGCTGTACCCTCAAGTAGCTTCTGTGTTCTGGTTACCAGCCCTTCTCCTGTCTTCTAGGCCTACTTACTGGTAATGGGTCTCTTTGCTGGTGTCCTCCCTCCCACACTCTTGTAAAGAATTCCTCATTACACGCTCATTTACCCCATCCATTTCCTTTCGGGACGCTGAATGCACACAGGTTCCCTGATTCCTTTCTTCATCTTATCCAAGATCCCCTCCTTTCAGACTAATTTATCAGGATCCTGGGCCCCAGCGGGGGGAAGGGAAGTACCAAATCATAAGAAAGGGTCAAGGGCAAGAAAACCCCACTCTGCCACATGTAGGAGTGAGTCGCATGATGGATAACTACAAGTCAAACTATAAACAGAGAACTATATATGGATGGACATTGTTAAAAGTTAGAAACTGACCATATTTGGCTTGAAAAGATGAAAATCCTATCCACAGTTAAAGCTTTGCTTCTCAACTGCCAAAACAAACATTGCAATATACTTAACTTGCAATGCTGTTAGGTTTAATGGCGTTTAAATGAATCCACTTTTCTGACATAACAAAGTTTTCTTCTCTTAGCTTGAAAATATATTTTAATGCCTTTAACATATTCACTAAAAAAGTGTGAAAAATAATGAAAATCACTCTGAGAGAGGAATCAGGGGCATTCTCAGAAGGTCTTGAAAAGCAGGCTTGGTTCCCAACTCACTAGAATCATTGAGGAGTATCTGGGCAGATAACTTACTTAAGCAGGATATGCTCAGAGACTGGACACTTGTGGGTTCTATTTGCAACCTTGCCCCCAAAAGCCCAGATTTTTCGGGTAAAGTTAGGGTCAAAATTAATACCCTAGACAGCAAGAGAGGGAAAAAAAATTGCAAAAGATAAGCCTGACGTGCCCCAAAGCACACTGCCTTGATCCGTAGCAATGTTCTTTGCTTTTTTCCCCTCAATACTCCTTGAAGGAGTTTGGAAAAAGTATGTATCCTTTTGTAGACTTCTAGAATGACATATAAAATTATTTACCCCAGTTGGAATAACTGCAAAAAATGTCATTTCCAGAATATTAAAATACTAGATTACTCTTTTAAATGTAACCAATTGAATAGAAATAACATATCAATTTCATGTCATCATCATTTATTATATAAAATAGTTGAGAAATACATGACAAGATTTTCTTTCTTTGTTGCAAACTTGTCTTAGTCCTTTTTCTCCTTGAAATGGTTTTTCCATATGACTTCTACAGAATCTACAGAATGATTTTAAAGTAATATATTTTGATGCTTGAAAGTATTTTGATCACCTTCTCATATTTCTCTGCTACAAAAAATATGTCTATGAATTGAAATTTTTATTGCCTGTGATTTTTTTAATGAATGCTAAGTTAATTTAATAATGATGTCCTTATAAATGAAACTAAATTGGTCTCAATATCAATACTCTTAGAATCAGAATATCCTCTGAAAGTCACCAACATTATTCTCAGGATCCGGACTTTTCTGATGCTTTAATTTCATCCCATATGGCGGCTTCAATTTTTGAAGGATCATATTCCCTCATCATATAAACTCAAGCCATGGCTGAGCCCACCTCTGGGCTTCTTTCATTTGTTCTTCAGTTAAATAAAAATCAAATTGGATTCCTTTAACATTAAATATTGGACATCCTCAGCGTTTGGACCAGAGCTTAGGCTTCATTTTTACTGTCAGCTTATTAACAGGAACTTCTTGGATAGGATCTTGTGTTACCAGCTTCACATTCATATTAAAAGTGCTGTACTCAGGAAGGGCATCTCGGAAGTATATAACAAGCGATCATCCAGCCGTTTCAATAATTTGATCACTTGGTTCTCCTGAATCTGAGGATTATAAAGTTGAAATCAAATCTCAACACCTTGTTCTTCCATAGTATTCCTAAGGATAAAAGTAGCTCCAAGTCCTTTTCCTGATCTCTGGATGCAAATCTCAGAAACTGGCTGATTTTTCCATTAGCACATAGGTCGGCTGTAGTAACATGGAGTTTGCTTCCAACATTGAACTCTGGAATGTGGAGTACTTTTCTCCTTTCTAACGTATCTTTTCTTTCTATTTGAAATTTCAGAGGATCTGTTCTTCCCCTTGGAGGAAAGAATTCAGGCAGGACTCAAGAACCTTCTATCCTGGCCCGGGGCGGGGGCGAGGGACGGCTCTTGTCCAGGATGACCGGTTTCGGCAGCTGGAACTCGCCAGGCCTGAAGGCCATGTGCTCTGCGGTGGACACAGCCCCTAGTGAACCCAGGCCGCAGAAACTGGCGCAGGGAGAAGCACCCTGGCGGCTCCTAAACTACCTGGACAGGCCCAACGCGCTGCACAGCACGGTGCCATGGAGACCACCGTGGAGGCCTCAGTGTCCCCCCATGATCTTAGGCATCTAAGAATTACAAATTTTCTTCTGGAGTGAGGTTTTGTTACAATCATGGTAGTATATAATAATAATAATAATGATTGAAATTATTAGCAGTACACAATTGATCAAAACAACATAAACATTTCACAAATTTTCATGAATAATTACTAAACATAAAAAAATATATTAGAAACGTGTATCTTAATAAGATGGATTAGGGATAGTGTTTATGTTGTCTTGATTGAAGTAGGTTTTGCTGACACCAATATTTTGAATTCTCCTTTGCCCTGCCCCTCACTCATCTACTCACCCCCCCCACACACCCATTCACCCACTCCACCCGCCCCCAGAGGCTTTTCCACCACTAAGCACTGCAAAGTGGTAGTAAGTTCGGGGTGGCTGAGAGGTCTGTATTTCTTTGGTATAAAATGGAAAATGAGCAATTGTGAAAGGGGAGGTGGAAAAGGAAAACCACAGATGACTTATCTGGCAAATCAATTTTTATAAAGAGTACATATGGAAATCCAACTACTGATTCCCTTAAAACTAATTTTTTCACGTTGCCCTTGGTAAGTCTCTGAATATCCCCTAGAAGAATCTAAGGATGTTATTCTGTTTGTCCTATTGATGGAAGTGGGGGAAAACTCCCCATATAACTAAATGAAACAGGAGCGCAGGACCTCGGTACAATTCCCACCTCCAGAATAGAGATAACCAATAAAGAAAACACTATAACAAGTGGCAAGTGATAAATCCAGAGGAAAGAAGTCCCTATAGAAATTAATTATATGAAATGAACTAAGAACTTTTATAATTGGAGAAGATATTGTTCAATAAAATTATTAAAATATACATTTAAGAAGTCCAGGAATGTTCCTTGAATGACATATATATAGCTTAACATCTCCACAAAATGAAATCTTAATCATCCACCAGAGTACAAATCAATGATACGACACTTCACATGCACTAGGGAGGCTATAATTTAAAAATACAGTTATAAGCAAATGTTGGCAAGGATGTGAAGAAACTGGAACCCTCTTACCCTGCTGGCAGGAATGTAAAATGATACAACCACTTTGGAAAACAGTCTGGCAGTTCCTCAAGAGGTTAAACATTCAGCTACCTTAAGACTAACATATGTCTACACAAAAACTTGCACACAATGTTCATAGCAGCACTATTCATAATAACCAAAAGTGGAAACAACCAAAATCTCCATCAACTGATGAGTAGATAGCATTACTATGATGGAATAATATTCAGAAAAAAACAAAGTACTGATACATGCTACAACATGAATGAACCTTGAAAATATTATGCTAAGTGCGAGAAGCTGGACACAAAAGACCATATATTTTATGATTTCATTTACATGAAGTGTCTAGAATGAGCAGATCTACAGTGACCAAAAGTAATTATTGGTTGCCTAGGACTGGTGGGCTTTGGGGGAAATGTGGAGTGATTTCTAATGGTATGAGGTTTCTTTTTGAAGTGATGAAAATGCTTTAAAATTGATTGTGGTGGTAGTTTCACAACTCTGTGAATATACTAAAAACCATTAACTTGTGCACTTTAGCTTTGTAAATTGTATGGTATGTGGGTATGTGAGTTATATCTCAATAAAGCTGCTATTTAAAAAGAAATATGAGAATCTCATAATTTATGCATGATTGTTCTGTAAACCCACAAATTCTCTAATTTAAAAAAAGAAAACTATAAATATGTCTAAATTTGTTCCGCATAGATTCCAACCTTCCTTCTAATCATTCTCCCATATCAGGCAAAATACATGCATTTCTTTCTACTCTTTTAATCTAGCATTTTCTGATGAACTTCTATTTCATCAGAGCTATTTGGGTTGATCCTGCAGCCAAGTGGGTGGTCGCTTTCCTGACCTCGTCCCCACCCCACCCCCTTGGAGAGGCATGTGCCACTCCCATTGGCTTGGAACATCTCTGTTTTTCTTCCTTTCCTTTGTCATTGAAGAACTAGCAAAGTCCTAACTTAAACACCAAGGTTTCTGGGATTAATTCCATCTTTCTTGTGATATCAATCAAAAAAGGCAGTGATGAAGAATCCTAAACAATAATTTGTCTACAATTTACTTTTTTATTTGCTTTTGAAGTAGCTTATGTGCTATTTATTACATTGAAAATATTAATTTCGCTTTGTATGTAATATCAGCACCCCCAGAGCACAATGCTCTCACTAAATAGAAGGTTGGAGGAAAACGTCTGAGGTGTGTCTATTAGTCAGGGGAAAACAATTACAGAATTGGACATTTGCTTTGCAATAACCATAAAGTGTGTAAGCTATATGCAAATAATGAGAGGTTTGTGACTTTATCTTTTAACTGCTTCCAGAAATGTACGCAACACCTCAATTGTGTCAAAAAGTGAGGCATATCAAATAACCAAACACACTTTTAAATATTTTACTAAACGTGTCCTTTCAAATTAGTGTGATATCTCGCCCTGAAATGAGATTCAGTATTACATGATCAGTTTAATCCTGAGGCTCTATTTCCCATCTATTCACCTGATAGAAGCAGGAACATCCTGGTGTATTGGGGGAAAGTCCTGGACCAGTTCTCAAGAGATTTGGGTTTAGATACTAGGCCTAACACTTACTAATCATGGGAGCTTTGGCAAATCCATGGACTTCTCTGAGCCTCAGTTTTCTTGTCTACAATATGGGTATAATAAGAATATTCCTGACCCTTAACAAGGTGAATCTTAGACATAAATGTGAAAGTATTGGGGAAAATTATAAAATACATTTGCAATATTAAGAATTTTGAGTTGGGTGAGATAATTGGACCTTTTGCTGTATGAAGTCACTTGTCTTCCTTTTGGTCACCTTCTTATCTGAAAGAAATCCTCTCGAGAAACTAAAAGACTATTTTTTCTGGGAATCAAAGAGCTAAATTTCATCTCAGGGATTCATTTCATTCTTATGTTATTACCATTTTATAATTAAGAACCCAAGGACAAGAGAGGTTGATTAACAGTCAGAGTTACACAGCTCTTGAGTTTTAGAACAGGAAGTAATATCTAACTGTAAAGTCACATTTTTTTCAGTATACCATACTTTTGGAGGCATTCTCCTTTCTTTGATCTTCTGATCATCCCTTTAAGGCATCCAAATTAGAGTACCCACCATCCATGGCCCCTGGAAATGGAAGAAGATGATATGAAGACTGTTAGCAAATGAGGATGGTAGTAGCTCCCCATTTACTATCCTGTCTACAGGATAGTAACTGGGAGCTATCCTGTCTACACTGGTTGTCCTAATATAACTATCAACAGTGCAGTGCTTTCACTCTCAAAAATGTCTTTATCTGAATCTGACATGCTTACACTGATTTTACACCCTGTAAGTTAATCAGAACCATCAAGGAATTGGAATACATTATACTTATCAAATTTCATCACCAAACATCAGCATTAAACTTGTAGCCTTCTGAACATGCTACAGACTCTGGTTTTTAAAAAATAGAGTGTAGTTAAGCTACAAAGGCATGACATAAATATAAAAGACAAGTGATTAATTACACTGAAGAGACAGGAAAGACAAGAGAAAGAGTGAAGGTATGAAAATATAAATAAAGAATTGTGATACTGGATACATCAAAACATTCAGAGAAAAGTAATCCACTGGTACATAATAAGAAATTTTGAAAGACAGTGTGTAAAAGCAAAATATCTCCTCTAACACTTGGCATTGTCTCTTCAAAGGGGGCAAGTAGAGTGAATAAGAATGTATTTTCCATTCCCCAAGGGACATTTTAGCTAGGTTGGTTATTTTGGACCCTGTGTGAGCCTATGAGTGTATGTTTGCCAGTGACCCACCCTTTGGAAAGAGTATTTTTCTCAAACTAGTGCCCAACTTTGCTTTTCATCTACCTCCTGGTTTTAAATGACAGCTAGGATATGTCACCTTTTACTCTTGAAGTTGCCAAACTTAACACTATCTTCTATTCTATTGAATTAGCTAATTTGTTTTTATGGTTTTAGCTATGCAAAATCAAAGTTATATGTGCACATGGCTTAAAAATATCAAATATTTCTACAATGTTTGCTACTAAAAACAGTAACAACCTCCCACCCCACCCAGGACCATTTCTTGCTCCCAGAGGCAGCCTCTTTCAAAAATCTCAGCTCTAAATAAACATGCTTATGATGTTATTCTTATTTTTCTTTAGTTTTACATTCTAACTTCCCACTCTGGAAGAAGATTTAGTCATCTTCATCCCCTCTCTCCATTTTCTTCCCATAAGGAAAAAAGAGGAGAAGCAAAACAAAAAGCAAAAAACAAATATTGATTGATTGCATAGTACCTCCCTAATGAAATCAGATGTTAAAGAATGTGTATAAAACAATCATAGACCTGTAACAATACCACTATCAGGGTTATTATTATTATTATTATTATTATTATTATTATTATTTTGGTTATTTTCAAAAGAAGTAGACCCAAAATGTATAAACCCACAATCTGGAGTTTGTAGAATGTTATTCAGGAAGGTTACAAAACCTTGTGTATGTAAAAAACACTATGTGTACCAAAAATTGTTGTCCTTAGTAGGCAATAATTCATTGTTTCCTCAGGCCTAGGAGACAAATACTGTTAAGAACACAGAGGAAGACAGAAATCACGTACATTTGCCAAAGTCCCACAACTAAATGTGACCCAGGGCCTCTGGGCCCAGAGCCTGCACATTGGACATGGCTCTGTACTATCCGTTCTGGCAAGAATGAAAGGAGCGCTTTAGTAGCATAAATAGGTTAAAAGCCCCTGGTCACAATGAGATACATCCCAAGAAGAGAACAGAACTTGCAAATGAGTTCCAAACTGCAATCAGTAATCTCTCAGTAATTGCAGAAAATTGAACTTGTAGCTTAAGATGGAAATGAGTATAAGTCACGTGATGTTCAAAATGGAGATGACATATCAAATACTAAATATCAATGAATCTAGCATGAGTCTTGGTCATAATTCTGAACAAAGTAGTAAATAGATAGCTTGAGGGAGAAGCAGTGATCATTAAGTGTAGGACTAGGTTCACCACAAACAGGAAATGCCCAATCAGACTCTTAAATTTTACTGATAGCACTGTCAAACTGATAAGCTGGCCAGTATTTCAGCAATACACTGGACAAAATCTCTTGTAAAAACCTTGTGGACAAGATGAAGAAATTAGATAATAATATAATTAAACAAATATATAGCCAGTGGAATAACTGTTCCCCCAAGTGTGGTAATTAGAGTCAATATTAATGTGAATGACTGTATTTAGGAACATTCACAGATTCATTCAACAAATATTAATTCAGTACCTACTATGTGTCTGTAACTGTGCTAAACTTTAGGACAAAGCAGGAAACAAAACAGGCAAGGTTCTTTCTTGAAAGAGGTAAACAGTAAACAAAACAATTGCAGATCATGTTGGTACTGAAAGGGAAATTAAAAGGCTGAAGAAATAAAGTGTTACCAGAGGAAGCTACTTTAGATTGGGTGTTTAGTGAAGCTCTCTCTGAGGAGGTGATACTTAAGCTGAGACCTGAGGGATGGAAAGGAGCCAGTCACTGCAAGGAGCTGAGGGAGTGGTATTCCTGGTGGAGAGGTCAGTGGGGCAAAGGCCTGGGGGAAGGAAAGGAACAGAAAGGAAACTGCTGTGCCTGGAGCACAGGTAGTGAAAGGGAATGAGGTATGAGGTGAGGCTTGTGAAGAAGGCTGAAGCCAGGGCACTTTAGGCCTCCTGGGCCTTGGTGAGGAGCTTGGGTCTTACTCCAGGAGCAGGGAGAGGCCACTGAAGGTTTTTAAGAAGGAGAAGGAAAAGATTGAATTTGCATTTTTTAGAATTTTCCTCTTTTCTGACCAACTCTCCTACTGTAAACAACTAAAAACCTGAAAAATATAACTTAAAGCCTTCGTTTAAGTGGCCGGCTGTATAGCCCAGTTGGTAGGGCGCCAGTTTACCACATGGGAGGCCCTGGGTTCAGTACCAGGGCGTCCTCGAACAGGCTGACTGCCTGGAGAAGGCAAGCCAACGCGGGCGGGGCATGCTGCCACAGGCAAGCCCCCGAGAGCAAGGGCGAGCCCCCATGAGCAGGCGGGCCACGCGCCAGTGAGCTGACTCAGCAGGTTGCCCCAGCAGGGGGAGACAGGCTGACACAGAGGAACGCAGAGAAAAATGAATGCAGCAAGAACAAGCAAAAAGGGGGGGGATGTATAATAAATAAAAAATAAATAAATAAATCTTTTAAAAATAAATAAAGGCTTCGTTTAAAGGCATAGATGAATTACCAATGCAGCCAGATCATATGAAGCCAAGACTGAGGAGAGAATGGAAACCTACAGTGATGTGCTCAGCATTTAAATCTGCTTTCCCTTGATTACTAAAGCAGTTTTTGAGAAGCTGGGAAACTGAGCATTCAACAATTCCATGGGGCTGGCAGAACAAAACTTGGATATCAGGGTCCACAAAGAAGGAAGGGCCCTAGTAAACACCTTTGACTTTCTCTTCAGCTTCCAAAAGCAGCAGGAGTAATGTTGAACAGAAGTAGATCAGATCTTACACGCACTGACTTCAGCTTTGCGTCAGCTCACTCTCACTGCATTATGGTGATCTCCGCCTCTCCTTACTACCTGCCAGAAGCAAAAGTAAATATATTCACTGGAGGAAGATGACTTTATATAGCACCTCAAATTATCTCCGATTTTTCATATATAATCTGTGGCACAATATAAAAGTAACCAGGCACACCAAAAGACAAATACTGCTTGAAAATCAAAATTAAAATAAAACATATAATAGAAACCGATTTTAAGGAGATCCAGATATTGGAATTATCAAAAAAATATTTAAAAATAACTGTGATTAATATATGATTAGGAATTTTAATGGAAAATCGAAAAGCATGAGAAAGACTCAAATAGAAATTACAAAACTGAAAAAGAAATAAAGATTTAGAAGTCAGTGGATAAATTTAAAGAGAATTCAACACATATGACAGAATTAGTATTCTGGAAGATAAGCCTAACAACAGCAAAAAAAGACAGGCTTAATTGCATAGAGAGGAAAGGATAAAAATACACGGAAAAGCATAAGTGATAATTGGGTAATCTAATGAAATTTAACAGTATAAAATTATAATAATATCTTAAGGTATTCAAAATGATTATAGAATGAAAATACACAGCATGACTAAGCACTAGGAAAATAACTGGAATTAAACAGTTCTAAGGTTCCTACATTTGTAAAAGTATATGTGTTGGAATTTAATAAGTCAAGGATATAATTTATTCTCCAGAGAAACAACTGAAAGAATATTTAAGGAAAAATATAAGATGAATAGAAAAAAGAATAATATAGCAGATTTAAACCTAAATATATCAATAATGATTTTAAATAAGAAGTTACCAAATATTTCATTAAAAAGATAAATATTATCAGACTGTAATTTTTAAAGTTAAATGTTGATTACAAGAGCTATGCCATAAACATATTGATACAGAAAGGTCAAAAGAAAAAATATGGAAAAAGAGTCACCATGCAAAAA
>PVKH010021116.1:0-14408 GCA_004027955.1 Chaetophractus vellerosus | reverse complement strand
TATATATCTCAGAGACTTAAATTTTTAGTCTGCTCATATGCTAGTTGAGTCCTGAATCTCAGCAGAGTTGCAGCCAACATCTACTCTCCAGTTTGTAAGAATCACCCAGGACAAATAACAAAATGATGATGATGGACAAACCCCATCCCAATAAACAAAGAGTACCTGCAACTGCAAGCAAGACAGTTCCTTCCATCTGCCCCATAATCTCTGAGCCTCCTCTCAATCTGAAGCAGAGTAGGCATCACCACCCCCAAATCCTCAAGATTGAGAAATGAACAAACATAAGGGGGAATACAACTACGGATCAAGTAGATTTATTATTTCTGTAGTAACAGAAGAACTTTTAACATTGATATAAAGACAGTGATTAACAAAGGTTCTGAGGGGCAAGGGAAGGAAGAATAGGCAGAACATAGGTCATTTTTAGAGCACTGGAATTTTTCTGCATGATATTGCAATGGTGGATACCGGCCATTATACATTTTGTCAAAACCTATAAAATTGTGTGGTACAAATTGTAAAACATAATGTAAACTATAGACCATGGTTAGTAGCAATGCTTCAGTATTTTTTCACCAATTGTAACAAATGTACTACACTAATGAAAGATGTTATTAATAGGGAAAATGTGAGAAGGGAAGAGGATAAGGTGTATGGGAATCCCTTATATATTCAATGTAAATTTTATGTAATCTAAAACTTCTTTAAAAATAAAGTTAAAACAGGAGGGTTTTTGAAATGATGGAATTCTATGCTAGATTGGAGGAACGTGAAAAAGGGAGAGAATTGATGGCCTGGGAGAAAGTACATGGGTCAATGATGAGGGTGAAGGAGCAGCTTTAGTAAAAGAACTTAAACCAACAAGCTGAGTGGACAGATGGCTATTGTTGGAGATTAAAATGCTTGGATTAATGATTTGGGAGATGGAACAATTTGAAGTGATGACGAGCTGGGGGGAGGGTGTCTCTGGGACGAAACTGTGATAGAAAGGAGAAAAATGTCATCAAAGGTGAGTAGGTCAAGGAATTGAGGGGGGATGCTGGATAGGTTATGCCCCCAAATGGTGAAGTTACCCAGAATGATAGTAGCCATGGAGGTGGAATGGTAGCTAGTGAGCCAGGGATCAATGTCTTTGAATGATGGATAGAAAGTGGCCAAAAGGTCTATAGCTGACAGCAACAGAAACCGCAGAGGGTATTATAGTGAAACAGCCTCAAAGAAGCAAGATTTTTAATGACCAGATTAGGGGATAATGATCTGAAAGCAGCAAAGGGAGAAAGGTGCATACCAACCATACCTCCAAGTCCTGCTTTCAGAATATTATTTAAACCGATGTTATTCATATTCTCTAATAGCAGAATTAGTTATGCTTATAGTGAAAAATTTCATATAGTCAACATTTAGCATATAATATCAAAATAACTTAAGTGATACCATTACTGCTGTGGGGGAAGAATTATTTACTTCCTTATTAAAAAGGAAGAGACACATCAAGAACAGGGAG
The DNA here is from genome assembly GCA_004027955.1 of Chaetophractus vellerosus. Taxonomy (NCBI): domain Eukaryota; kingdom Metazoa; phylum Chordata; class Mammalia; order Cingulata; family Chlamyphoridae; genus Chaetophractus; species Chaetophractus vellerosus. The sequence continues at coordinate 12,901 of PVKH010021116.1, read as the reverse complement.
TGGCAAACGTTTTCTTTAAAGGGTCAGGTAGTAAATATTTTAAGCTCATGGGCCAGACAGTCTCTGTCACACCTACTAACTTTGCTGTTGTAGCGTAGGTGCTATGATGCATAAAACAACAGGCCTGGTTATGTTCCAATAAAATTTCATTTAGAAAAACAGATGGTGAGCCATAGGCCTTAGTTTGAAAAGCCCTGCTCTGGAATAAACTACTTGGAGTTTCTCTTTGCCCTCTCACTCACTCCTCCCCAGCAGAAGAGAACTGGTGAATTTGAGAGAAGGAATCAGAAGAGCCTAGCTTAGCTTCCTCTGGATCTTTCCTCTGCAATTTCCCTGCCTACAGAAAGCATGTTTTCTGGTCAGAGATTAGGTGAGTGAAAACATGTAATTTAAGGAATTGTTCACAAGCCATAGTCTCTAAAAATCTTTATTGGTAATAAGATGGTATTTTGAATCCAATTTGTTTTATTCCCATATCAATCATTCAATTGGTTCAGAACTCAGGTTGGAAAAATTAGAGGTATTTATTTGGACTCCTAAAAACCCAACAATTTCTTCTTTCATATTTAAAAAAGGAATATCAGCCAACTCATTATTTTCCATTCCCCCGAAAAGAAAGAATACTGAGAGCAAGCACTCACCTGAACATATAGCTCTCTGAGTTCATATTGAAATTTCTTGGGATCTGTAGTAATTGTCACTGGGCCAATTTCTGTGAAGATAAAAACAGCATGGGTCAATAAATAGTAATCAATAGGGCCCGGCTAGATAGCTCAGTGGATAAAGAGCGCGCTGGGATACCACATGGGAGGCCCTGGGTTCGGTTCCCGGGGACCTCTCCGAGCGGGCAGACGGCCTTGGGAAGGACAAGCCGCCGTGGGCGGGGCAAAAAACAGCCACGGGCAGGGCGGAGCCCCCACAGGCATGGCAAAGTCACCCGTGAAAAGCGGAGCTGCTGCCTGCGAACTGCGGAAGCAGGCAGCCTGCAAAAATATAGAGGACTGCTGCCCGCAAAACATGGCGTGGAGCCACCCATGAAAACGGAATGGAGCCACCCTCGAACGGAGTGAGCCGCCGCCGCTGCAGAGGGCCGACTCGGTGCATCGCCGCAAAGACGGGGGGAGACAAGAAGCAGACATAGAAAAACACAGAAGAATGGACACACAGCAAGGGCAAGCAGAAGGGGGGGGGGGATATGTAATAAATAAAAATAAATAAATAAATCTTTAAAAAAATAGTAATCAATAGCTTTAAAGACTTTAATTTTCTGGGATAACAGATGCCTTTTCACTGTGCACCACATGGTTATCTATTAATAAGAAATAGTTAACAAAACACCAAAAACTGTCTCAATATAACCACAAAACAATCATTTACAATTTAAATTATGCATACCTAAAAGAGTGCATTGTTAGTTTTGAGAAATGCAACAGGGAGTCAAAAATGACTGAGGACTAAGAGTTAAGAGGCCCAACTTTCAGTCCCTTCTTACTCTCACCAGTCAATGAATATTATCTGAACACCTGCTTTGTTGTTAGACTATAAATGAATTATTTTCTTTGTCCTATAATTCAGTTCCTCAAATACCAAGTATAAAATTACATGTATTTGTTCTGTAAATCTAAAATTAGTTCACAATAAAAAGTTTAATACTAAATAAGAAACAAGAAAAGAAAACAAGAGCCTTCATTGCATAACCCACAGTTTTTTATTTCAGAACTTGAAGAAGCACAGATACAAGGACATTAACAGTGAAGGAAACAGCACATATCCCTCCCCCCTTCCTTATGGCAGGCTGCCATCTGTGGCCACCACCATCCTCCTGAGCTGCCTTTGCCCTGCATAATAATCTTTGGGGCTGTAGCCACTCTCATGATGGCCCTGATGTACTGCACAAACCATGGCTCCAAATGGGAATCTGTGCGGCCATTGTCTTTGTTCAAGAGCCTACAACTAAGTTGGGTGAAGGGAAGGGGTCCAGAGAGCAGTTTGGGGTAAATTGGCAGAGTTTTTTTTTTGTAGGATCTATAAAAAACATGTCTATAGTAAATATTTCAATATACAAAATTCATTCTCTTTTTAAAAAAAAAATCAACTTTTAAAATTGATAAGCTGAAAGTGGGCTTTCTAGATAGGAAGACTATCAATTACTTTCTCCCAGAAGCAGTCATGTATTTAAGTAATAGTATTAAAATCCATCTGAGCATCATGTGCACAGACTTATCATAAATTACCAGGGTGAATAAAAAGTTTCCTATTTTAATTAACAGCACTGAATTTTATATTTGAATATGGTTAAAATGGGAAAATTTAGGTATATATATATGATTAGAATAAAATTTTTTAAAAAACCATATGACTGTACAACACAAACAGGGAACCCTAATGTAAACCACATACTTTAGTTAATAGTACAATTATAACAATATTCTTTAATCAATCAGAATAAATGTACCATACCAATGCAAGGTGCCAATAATGGTGGGGGCCAGGAATGGGAACTCTATTTTCTGCACAATTTTTACTGTAAACCTACAACTTCTCTAAGTAAAACAAAGATGATGCACTCAGAACCATAATATGCAACTGCAGTACAAAATTATAATGATGTTTAACATTTCATTTTATACAGCATTTCTGTGTTTCAAAATACAGTGCCAGAAAAGAACTTAATAGCTTCAAAAGATTATAATTAAATAGCCAGGACTTCTCTAATATGCTACATGTGGTACAAAACAGACTGTAGAATTTTAGAAATAAATGAGGTAAATTGGAAAGGAGGCACAATTTGTCTGCCATCCATCCTTCACTATAGATCTTAGACACCATGCAGTATGCAAAAGGAATGGCAAGGAGATCGGAGAAGCCCTGTGAAAATGCAGACAGCTGCATTCCATACAAAGCAGCACAGTCATTAGCTGTGTAAAAGTCATGTCCCAAGTATATGGAAAATCAGAAAAGTCTACTCCCTCAAGACTAAACAAAGGCATACTCTGCAAAGGAATGCAAAACAGCAAAGAATATGCCAGGCAGTTACACCCTGACATATGAATTGTCAGCAGCACTGTCAGGCCAAGCTTCTATGTTCCTACATAGGATAAAATAGAACTAATCCTAGAATTTAAAACTCAAGAAGTAGAAAGGAATACAAAGAATACTAGGAAAAGCAATCACGTAAGAACAAAGTGCAAGAACAGTACCTATAATAAAAAAAAAATAACTCTGGGTATATGCCTGTTATTTAATAGTGGAGATCAAAGGTTTCTATTAAAATAAGAGGATTGTCTAGCCTTCATTTAGTTATGCAGGGACTCTCAGATATACACCGGTTTTCAACAAACATGATATTTTCTTCTGAAGTTAATCAGTAAACATTTTTACAAACCACACTGGACTGCTGAAATAAATGTTTTCCATTATGAGAAATACTTAGGAGAGGTAGTCTTGTGGAGCTGCCATAACCCTCCAGCTGTAAGCATCACTTTCAAGTCTTTTGAAATGAATAATACAATTATTTGACAACCAGTTCTCCTCCCTTTCAGGACTTGCATCCATTCCAGCACTTCTCTTCACTTAATAGGGTCCTGTGCCAGTTGTGTTATTAGCAATTTCCTCTTCCCTTCCTTTTTGCTCTTGTTGGTTTCATCCCTTGCCAAGCCTTTGAAGACATTCAGCAGGTACAACTTTGTCCACTCTTCCTGTCTGAACATGCTCCTCTATTGCTTACAGAATTAAGTGGGAAATCTCCACTCTTCTATTTATCCAAACTTTATCAACACCTTAGCATGAAGCTACTGTGATTTCTCACCAGCCCCATGCCCACTCCCTTCGAGAGCTACCATGATACCATGTGCCTGTGGCATAAGAGCATCTACTACATCGTATTATGATGACCTCATTGCCTTATGTCTCTCTCACGTGACTGTCCCACCTTGAGGAGATGGACTAAGTGTACATACAGTAGGTTCTCAATAAATGATTGAAAGCAGGAGGAAAGGAGAGAAGGAGAAAAAAAAAAAAAACAATAAAAGCCAAACCCAGGCATTCAGATCCTTTATTTCTTGTTCTTTCCACTACACCATAGAGCCTCCACACTCTAGCTAAACATCCTGCCACAAGGCCAGTGGGGACACTGATTAATCAACAGAAAAAAAGTTGTAGTTCAGCTAAAATGTTTTGTTATTTACTTTGATCAAACTATTGATGCAAATTTCAATAGATACAATTCTCCACATGGAGCTTATTTTAAAAAACAAAAGAAACAAAATGTGGTGGTTAGAAGATGCATGTACCCCAGAAAAACACGTTCTTCAATCTACACGTTCTACACTCACAGGAATCTAATCCATTCCTGTGAGTGTAAACCCACTGAACTGAGGACCTTGTGATGAGGTTACTTCAGTTGAAGTATGGCCCACCTCATTCAGGATGTTTCTTAATCCTATTACTGGAGTCCTTTATAAGAGAATGAAATCCAGACACGAGAGAGAGAAAGCCATGGAAGCAAAAAGCTGGAATCAACAAAACTGGAAGAGAAGGGAGAAACCAGCAGATGCCGTCATGTGCCTTGCCATGTGCAGAGGAGCCAAGGACAGCCAGAGGCTGGTCTTCAGGAAGAAAGCGTCACCTTGATGATGCCTTGATTTGGACATTTTCCCAACCTCAAAACTGTGAGCAAATAAATTCCCATCTTTTAACCCGACGCATTTTATGGTATTTGCTTTGCGCAACCTAGGAAACTAAAACAACATGTATTACAAATATAAGAAATATTTCATGCTTCAAAAGACCACTTTTGATTGTTAAACAAAACAGTGTCTGAAACGCTAAAGAAGCCTGTCCTGTTTTCAGTAATTTTGTTATTTACCATTTCCTAGGGATTTATCAGATGGGTGGATTTACTTCTAGCATCTAAGTCATTGTTCTCTTAATCTGACTTACTGGGCTGTGCTTGAGAAAATAATGGAAAGAAGTTCATAATGTTATATTTTCTTTCACTGCTTGACTTGGCAAGATCAATATCCAGTTCCTTACTTCCTTTTCCCTTTCCATTAACAGATTCTGCTCCTTATAGTTTTTCTTTGTCAAATTGTTTCCTTGATACAAGGAGGAATGTTTATTGCTGCTCTCTGAGGACTAAATGCTGGCTGTGAGTGATTTGATAACAGTGTTCACAATTTCTTTTTTCTTTTCTTCTAGTATGTAGTTCTTGAATTTATATTGATAAAGTGAAAACATGTTTTCACAAACTGAATTTTAAACTAATTGATCAATATTTGCAATGTATTATAGAAGAACCAGGGAAATATGTAAATCATAGGGCCTGCCATAATGGAAGCTTAAATAGAGTTGAAAACTTAAAAAAATAGTAACCTATGAAAAGTTAAGAGAAGTCTAACCCAGCCTGAGAGGGTAAAGGATACAGATCCAGAGGAACATTAAGTTCTCTTAGTGACCAAAACAAAGATACCTCTGAGCTCTAGGGAAATACACAGAAGAAGCATCAAAGAAGAGACAAGGCATGAATTGGAACTTGAAGAGAACATCAGATTAAGAGAGAGGAACAAAACAGCAAAGAAATTCCAGACATTGTGATCCTGTTCAAATTCCCTTTGATAAGCTGAATCTCAACATGTTCCACTTCCAAAAATTCTATTCTCAGTCAATTAATTTAACACAAATAAATTCCAATGTCGGTAATAGGGAAAGGGGGAATAAATAGGGAAAGGGGGAAAGGGGGAGGATGTTGGGTATATGGGAGATGCTGTATTAGGTACGTAACTTTTCTATAACCTAAAACGTCTTTGAAGACAAAATGAAAAATGTAAGACACTGGGGTAATGAATGGAAAAAAATGTCACTATACGGATAGGACAACAGGTCTTACAGAGATGAGAGGCAAAATGTCAAAGAATTTTTTTTAAAGATTTATTTTTATTTATTTATATATCCCCCCCTTGCTGCTCGTGCTCGCTGTGTTCATTTTTGCTTTGCGTTTTTCCGTGTCTGCTTATCTCCCCCTGCTGCATCAACTCACCGCATAGCAGCTTGCCTTCGCCAAGAGGCCCCGGGAACCAAACCCGGGGCTTCCCATGTGGTAAACCAGAGCCCAACCATCTGAGCCACAGCCAGTTCCCTCAAAGAATTTTTTAAAAATATTTTCATTATTCTATTATCCCAAATTTTTAAAAAATTTTTAAAAATTTTATTTCTTATTTTTAAACTATCATTATTATTTCATTTTCTTATTAATTATAATTGGCTATTCTATTGGCTTCATTTATGAAGAAGTTTTGGATCACAGAGGGGTTACAACTGTGGCAGGGGAGGAACATTTGTGTGGGGTGTCAGTGATGGGCGATACATGGGAGAAAGCTCACCTGAGCATACATATAAGGCATACAAATGTGTTCAAATGTTCATGGGACATTTACATGGTGGGTAGAGATTCATACAATAACCAAAGGAATATCAAATTCCCATACTCGGGAGCTCTGCCACATTCTCTAGTGGAATACTGAGAATCCCCTTAGTACAGGGGCAATGACTAGTGAAGAAGGATGGTTCATTGATGGGCCCTTGATATTGATGACTGTGCTTATGACCCTTTATCCTTGAAATGAAAACTTAGCCTAGTATTATAGGATGCCTAAGACATACCTTCTGGGAGCCTCCTTATTGCTCAAATGTGGCCTCTCTCTAAGCCAAAAGCATATAAATACATAACCTTCCCTCCAGCATGGGACCTGACCACCAGGGATGAGCCTCCCTGGCACCAAGGGATTACTACCAAGTACCAACTAGCAATGCAACTGAGAAAAGACCTTGACCAAAAGGGGGGAAAAGTAAAGACAAATGAGTTTATGTGGCTAAGAGACTTCAAAGTGAGTCGAGAGGTCATTCCAGAGGTTACCCTTATGCACATCTCAGAAGTATTTCTTTGACTGCCAAAGTAAATATTACCCCAAATAGCAGTACTCCTGAGGGCTCTGGAGACATCTGGACACTACAGTCAGGGCAGATAGCTCAGGGGTTTGGTACCTTGCCAGTGGGCCCTACTTTGGAATTTATGCTCCCCAAAGTGACTGAGTTGGACTCAGTTGTGGTTTCCCTACACATGGCTCTTCTGGTCTTCTATTTGAACCTATAATTAGTACTAGAGTTGGTAGATGTATGTCCAAGCCATGTGCCAGCTGGGCCCCAAATGTCAACGGAGTTGCAACACCTACTCTCCAGTTCATTGGTTAGTTCATTACTAACAAGGAAGTGCTGATGAATAACTACTATACCAAGGAACTGAGACAGTCTACAACTGCATTCGAAAGATTCCCATCCATTGACCCTAATGGATTGCAGCCTTCTCTCAATTAGAGGTAGAATGGACATCACCATCCCAGAATCCTCAGGATTGGGGAATGAGCTATGGACTAAAGTAGACTTACTGGTATTCTACTATAGACTTATTGTGATTCTAGCAATGGAAGAAATTATATCATTGATGTAGAGGTAGTGGCCACTGGAGGTTCTGAGGGCAGGAAGAGGAAAAAACAGGTGTAATGCAGGGGCATTTTGGGGACTTGGGAATTTTCCTGAATGACATTGCAGTGACAGATACAGGCCATTATATACCTTGCCATAATCTACAGAACTGGGTGGGAGAGAGTGTAACCTACAATGTAAACTTTAATCCATGCTCAGTGGCAATGCTCCGAAATGTGTTCATCAATTGCAATGAAAATACCACACTAATGAAGAATGTTATTGATGTGGGAAAGTGTGGGAGGGGTAGGGAGAGGGGCATATGGGAATCCTCTACATTTTTTATGTAACATTTATGTAATCTAAGTATCTTTTTAAAAAGAAAAAAAGAAAAATTTTTTAAAAAGGAAAAAAAAAAGAAAAAACTTTCCAATGTTTTCACGTGCAAGTTTGCTAGTTAAATATATATTGAAAGCATTCAAGTTGTTTTCTGAAATAAAATTAGTAAATTATGTTTCCTGTTTTTGGATGCTACAGAATATCAGATGAATAATGATATTTACCTTTTATTGCTTTTAATTTGACCTATAGCACCCTTTCCAAGTTTCTCAGCCCTTACTCAATTATAATGCTGCTGTCCAGCACCATTTTTAAACGATTTGCATCTGACCAACAAAAGCAGGACAGTTTCCTGACTTTGAACTGAGCTAATGCTAAGTATACTTGAGGACTCATTTAACTGAGAACATTCCCACTCACAACAGAACAGGTGATTTCATGACCTCTTACACACCCTTGCAATCAATCAATCGTTTTGGCAATGAAGCGTTGTATTTGGTGTGTTTTATAAAATTGTGGCCAATGATGAATTCATGGATAGCATCATGTTACCTAGTATTTAATCAAGTAGCATTCTGCACCTCCAAAGAGATTATTCACATTGACAATGAGGTGTATGATAACCTTAAATAAATGCACTTAACAAAATTGCAAACAGTAAAAGTACAATGCCATGATCAATTCACTCCATGGACTCCTGAAATGGGATATGGAAAAAATTATGAACATCGATTCAGCAATGTTACTCAGCTGTTTAGAACAGGAAACAAAGAATAATGCCTTAATAACTGGCACAGGGCTTTGAGGTCTACCGAGTAGGATGTTGCTTAGGCTAGACTTTGGGCAGGCAGCAGCACCCTTACAAAACCAGCTGTGGGGTTTTCAGTGGCCAACAAAGTTCAGATTCTCAATTTAACATGTAATCCTAAACATAAACTGGCATTTTTAACCTCAAAATATATCCCATGTATGGATAAGGTCACAGAGACAAGGAAACATAATGTTCCTCATGCTATTTGATTAGATTTAACAAACTTTCCAATGTGATCAAGGAAACAAATGAAATAAACATAGTGTTCAAGAACATTTTTAAATTTAAATAATGATGTGCCTAGAGGGAACTGTATTTTAAAATTTAGTATAAAATTATCAGCATTCATTTCAAAGTTTTAAGTGCTCTCTTAGACAATGCTTAACAATAATGTTCCTCCAAGTGTAGGTAGACCTCACCTAGGGACAGAGGGAAAAAAGTTATGGAAGTAAAACTGTGATGAAGAAGAAAAAATATGTTTGAAGTCCTTAGAAAAGTATTATTAGTGTTGTTTAAATTTCCACATCAGGAAAATAGACAACTGCAGCACTGATTTATGCCATTATTTGATCACATTTTTAGAGTAAATGTAATTCAGTGGTCCAAAGGACCATATTTATAGAGTAAATATTTTATTTGCAAAAATATGGGAATCAGACACCGACAGAAAGGTGATAGATTATATATCTATATATATGCATATGTACATATACACACACATATATCATAATATTTGTGTGGTTTTGCTGAAATACCTGAGTTCATTCAATCAATAAACATCATTATATCTTTAAGTGTACTTCAAATTGGCAGGGAAAAAAAACAAGCAAACAAATACTTTTTAAACAGAGAGGTCTTGATTACAACAGTGTCAGAAATCGGTGTTTTACAAGTTACAGATGCCCAGTTTCACGGGTTTGTAACCAGTGCAGCTCTACAGGACCTCACTCAGAAGGCCCTGCCTTGTGGTTTAATGCTCTTCAGTTACTTTCTTGAAATTCTTAATTTCATCTTTTTCTTGAATAATTTTTAGGCGGTACCGGGATTGAACCTGGGACCTCGTACATGGGAAGCAGGTGCTCAAAGCACTGAGCTACACCCGTTCCCCTGAATATGTGTTTTTTAAGTGAAGTACAAGGCTTGGAGCCTTGGTTCGTGCTTGGTCTTGACACCCACCACCTTCGGAGAGGAGTTCTCAGCCACCTGCTCTCCTGGTGCCCCAGGCCCTATGCTGTAGCCCCTTCTCTGTTCTTGTCCCCACTGTCACCCTCTGTCCCTGGCAGTGGCCTGGACATGGGCACAGGGAGGGTTGGGGTCAGGGCACAAACATCTGCACCATCTCAGAGTGGGGCATAGTGGCAACCACCCCCTGTACAGGCTGGCAGCACCATGGCACTGGCCAGATCCCAGAGCCCAAGTCTCAGCAGGGGCAAACCCTTCACCCATTCTCCATCCAGGTACCAAGCATGTCTCAGGAGGGAAGTTTAAAGTTCCTTGGGTGTTGCCCATTTGCTCAGGGTTAAGGGAGAGGTCCCATGTGGAGGGGACATATCTGGCTCAACTTCACAAGACCTTGCTCCCAGCAAAGACATTGTGCTTCAGTCAGTGACTAGCAGGAAGGAGAGCCCGGCAGCCCATCAGGCCTGAAGGCAGAGTGCAGCCTGTTCATGAGGGAGTCCTCCGGGGGCCTGTGAGCATGTGCACTTGCTCCATGAGTGTCAGCACTGGTAGGACGGCTCCCTCACAGGCTCCATGTCTGGAGAATCCTCTCTTCCGCCTTCCAACCATCTAAAGTCTAGCTTAAATTATTTACCTGAATTTTAACATTCATCATCATATTGTGCAATTACAGTGTTATTGAAAGACATAAAAGATGATTTTTAACAAAGAGAAACTATGTTTACATAGTAAAAAAGCTAAATATTAAAATAACTGCATTCTCTTGCCAAATTAATTTACAAATTTAATGCAGTTATAATCAAAAGCAAAAAAAGTATTTTATTGCTTGTTTCTCTTTTAGAACACTTAGCAAAATTATTCTGACTTTATTTGGAAAAGTATATGGGCAATTATATCAATGAAAACTGACAAAGAAAAGCAGTAGAAGAACATCACAAGCATCAATAATTAGGAGGATGGGAGTGCTGGTATACCTATAAATGCGTTACAGCTACAAGAGAATGAATAATCTTTATACAAGCTAGTATCCCAAGACTAGGAGAACACAATAGGGTTAACTGTTTAAAATATATAACTTTAATACATTTTTTTACATTATAGAACAAAATAAAGTCTGAAGATATTAAATGGTTGAATATAACCATTATAACTATCCTTGAGTGAATCTAAATTAGAATATATATCTGTAGAAAAACAGCATTTTCCTTTTCAAACCAATGCAAGGAATCACAAGGAAAAATGCTGACAAATACGAATATACAAAAACTAAAATGGAAATTAAATCCTCAAATAAAAGAGAAAACCATATGTGCAGTCAGGGTTCTCTAAAGAAACAGAACTGACAGGAGATATCTATAAATATTATAAGATCTTTATAAGTATTGTCTCACATGATTGTGGGGATAGGCAAGTCCAAATTCAGTAGGGCAGGCTACAAGCTGGGAACTCCGATGAAGGTTTCTGATGAATCTCCCAGAAGAAACTGGCTGGCTGAAGTAGAGATGGAAATTCTCTCTTCTGACTGCTGAAATCATCACTTCTCCCTTTAGATGCTTCAACGGATTGGATGAGACTTCTCTTGTTGAAGGCAGTATACCAGAAATGGGTTTGGTTTTAAAATGGGAATTTATTAGGTTAAAAGCTTACAGTTCTGAGGATGTGAAAATGTCCACATCAAGGCATCATCAGAGATGCTGTCTTACCAAAGGTCAGCTGCTGATGGTTCTGAACTCCTGCCATGTGGCAAGGCACAATGGTGGCTCTACCAGTCTGCCTTCTCCTACAGGCTCACTTCCTCCTGGAGCACAGGTATGGGTGATCAGGCAAATTGCAAGGTTATTTCATCTCTCCCATCTCCTCCAGGCCTCATTGCTTCAGCTTTGGGCTGTTCTGTTTATCATTTTTCTCTCTCCCAAGTTCATCAACATCTGGAGGCTTCTCTCCATCACTGCAGCTTTTTTCCTGTGTCTGTGCCTTTTTTGGTCTTCAGTTTATAAGCAAATCCAGTAAGAGGATTAAGACCCACCCTGGGCCTGACAATCTAATCAAAGGCCCATAACTGAAGTGATCTAATCAAAGGCAATCTAATCAAGCAGTTCCTTAACTGAATCTAATCAAAAGGTCCCCTCTACAATGGGTTTACAGGCATAGGAATGGGTTTGCTTTAAGAAGAGAATTTTCTGGGATCCACAAAAGACTTAAACCAGCACACTGCAGAAAACTTGAAATACACATTGTATACAAAGAAAACGTTCTTTAAGATCATTACTCAAACCAGTGCCATGATAAACCTGGAATATTCATACTGTTGGTAGAATTACAAATGGCTACTAACTTGTAAACTATAGCTACTTGCATTATAGGTGATTTTGGTATTAAAATAAAAATTAGAATTAAAATTCTAAACCCATGTTGAGACTCATCATCCACAAAAACTGTGAAATAGTAAATGGTTGCTGTGTCAAGACACTAAAAATTGGAACAATGTGTTTTATATCACTAGATAACTACATTCATTTAACTGCATATTCCATCTCCAATGCTATATTGTAAGTGTTCTGATAACTGAAACGGTGATGTTTTGACCCTTCAGCACTTTAGACAGTGACCCTCACTGTTTTTTTTAAACTTTATTTATTTTTTTATTTACGCCCCCCCCCCACCTTGCTGCTAGTGCTCACTGTGTCCATTTGCTGTGCGTTTTTCTGTGTCTACTTGTCTCCCTTTGTTGCATTATCTTGCTGCGCCAGCTCACCATGCTACGCAGGCCGTCAGCTCACCGCACCACGGCCAGCTTGCCTTCACCAGGAGGCCCCAGGAATCGAACTCGGGGCCTCCAATATGGTAAACGGGAGCCCAACCACTTGAGCCACATCTACTTCCTGACCCTCACTGTTTGATGTCGATGTTCAGAAATGTTTAGTCTGACAAAAATACTGAGAAATATATACAAATCACGACTTTAAAATAGTCACTATAGCAATTTATAGATAGAAGAAATCAAGTACAGTCCCTATCTTCAAGAATCTGTACTTTCATTTGTAAAATAGAGAAAGTGTGTGTGTGTGTGTGTGTGTGTGTGTGTGTGTGTGT
>PVKH010021115.1:0-14416 GCA_004027955.1 Chaetophractus vellerosus | reverse complement strand
GATCCTAACCTGTATTTTAAAGCTACACTAGCTATACTCTATAAGTTAACTAGGCTGTATCCAGAGCAAGACAGTAAGTAATCACCAGTTCTTGTCTATGAACTCACATGACTTCTATGGAACATGTGGTGAGGATATTTGAAGAGTTATCAAACACCTGGAGATTTTCAATTCCTCATTTCTTGCTCGTGTGATTTATTAACAGTTCTGTTAATGCAGATAGAATGCCTCTCCAAATTATAGCTGTGGATTGGGCTGAATGCCGCATAGCCTATGCTATTCACAGCACAGAATATCTGCAACCTAGCTGATCATTTTTGAATCATCAGTTCCATCTTTATGTTAAATTAACAACTTAACAGCTGCTTTCATCAAAGTTCCTTTGTGTCTATCAACATGATACTATCATGTTTTTTTCTTAAATGCAATTTCCAAGATCATTTCTGCATCTTTTTCATCCTAGCTTACTGATTTGCATGTTTTCTCAATTTGTATACAAATGTTCAGGCATTTATATACCATCTAGGGAGCATGAAACGCCCTCTACGGCTCTAGAGAATAATTTGATCCATCTTACCATTTACTTACTTAAATTTCTTTTTCATTAAGGAGAGGTGATGAATGAACTCAGTAAAATATGGCTGAACATAGGTATACCGGTTCCTAAATAAGAAATGTTCTAAGTTAAAAGAATAGCCAAGGGTTCAATTTTCCCATAATTCCAATAAATGGAAATACTGTAAATGGAGTCAAACCTCTCTTAGAAGATGACATTTTTCACCTTTCAGAACATAGAAATCATTTTAGCTTTCGATAAAAGATAGTTTAAAATGTTCATCATATTCCCGAGATAGAGGATAAACAATAATTCAACCTGAATGTGCTGAAATCAAAAGAGAGCATTACAATGGTAATATGCCTTTATATTACAAGGAAAGTATTTGAAAGAGTTTGGCAGAAGTTACTTGAATTGGCTGATGCAAGTCCTTCTGCTGGCCACTAGATCTGCCTTAGAAGCCAATTTCTCCAGGTTGGAATGACCAGCTCAAGAACCTTCAGTATAATACTTAATCACAAGATAAGTCAAGGAGGAGGGATACCCTATACAAAGCGTCCAAAATAAGTATCAGTATAGCTCCCTGGAGCAATGCCAATAACCAGAGCTGTTCATAGCTGACCCTTGTTGGATCTTGTGAGACAAGACAGTAAGGGAGAGCTGGGCAGTATTTAAGGGGGGTACAGGAAAATCCCCTGCAAAGCCTGTGAAGGATAAATTGGAGATAAAGTACAAAAAGCAGAGGTAGCAAATACCACAATGAAGTCAAAAGGGTCAAGGACTGAGTTGGGGTGGTGATAGAATTAAGAGTTCTATGTAAGTGAGGACAAAGTAGAAATAAAAACAGGACTGAAGCAAGTGAGGAGTTCCAGGGTTATTACCCAAATTAGCTTTTGGCCAAACATAACTTGGCTTATCAGCTACTGAGTGGTTGATAAAAGAAAACTTGTTCAGCTGTCTTAAAGGATCATAGGAGAGTAGACAGGAACTCAACAGTTTCTATAAATTAATTTATGGGAGCATTTCTTATTTTTACAAAACGTGTTTCTATTCACCCTCCAACTTCTTTTTCAATTAACCACTTCTCCTTATTTCTTTCCAAATCTATCTTAGATTACTCTATTTATGTCACTCATTTCTTCTGAGATAATAAACACCCCCAAATCTCAAGGTCTTACTAAAATAAAGATCTGTTTCTTGCTCTTTTTACACTTGCGTTAGGGGGCTGTTTCTTATACCTTCTACATTGCAGGATATATTTAAGAAGCCGCCTCTATTTGGGAGTTGCCTTTCTCAAGGCAAAGGGGTATGCAGAAGCAAGATACAGCTGACAAAAATGAATCTTAGTGATTCTGCTTGGATGTGATATATGTCACGTCCACTGATATGCCATTGGCCAAAGTGAGTCACACAAACAACCCTGATATCACCTGGGCAAGGATATATACACTCCCAACAGGAGGCAGTGCAAATCCCATGCAGGAAAAGGGAATGAATAGCTGGAAACAATAATTTTCTACCATGCCTTTTTAAATGCTTTTCTTTATAAATATTCTCATACCCCTTCCCATTTTTCCTTCTATCCATTTACTTGTCAAAACACCACTCTTGGGTAAATCTAAATTACTCTTCTTCATGCCTTTATCTGTGAAGGTGACCCTCATTGTAGAACATTAAAGAAGAGAGAGAGAGAGAGAGAGAGAGAGAGAGAGAGAGAGAGAGAGAGAGAATATTGTCCTCACAAGTTCATGATTAAGAATCTTAAATTCTTCCTCAGCAATTCCAAGATAAGCTAATTTTTCTCTAATAAACTCATTCTCCTACTCTCTGCACTAATTATTTTATAGCTTTTCTTTTCTATTCAAACCCACTACCCATCACACCATTCCATATTCCCTCCTCCCACATGCTTCAACAGATGGTGTTGCCTCACACTTCACTAAGAAAACAAAAACCATCAGGTGGCTCTCTCACCTCCCCAATATCCATTCTATGGACCTGTCTGAGCCTGAACTCATAATCTTTGCCTTCTTTCTGTTATGAGGGTTTTTTTTTTTTCCTTCTCCCATCAATGGTCAATTTTGTGAAAGGAGCTCTAGAGTGTATGCTTTCTTACCTTTGTAAGGCTTCATTTCTTTGGTTATCCCCAATGTCTCTTTTGTCATTAATTTTTCCCTATTCCTTCTATCCCTGATCTCTCTTAGTATTAAATGCTATGTTTTTCTTTTCTTATCTTAGCCCCCAAACTTAACCATCACCTTTTTGGAAATATTCTAACTAAGCTTTGAGGGCAACCCATTAACTTGGTTTTCTATTACTTCTCTTGCTTCTCTTTGTTAGGCTCCTACTCAGACTCATCCTCCTTTACATGAGCTGTGAAATGTTGGATTTCCTTAGTTTTGTGATCCTTTTTACACATATTCTCTCTCTAGCTGATCTCAATCAGTCATGTTTATTTACACATTATGAATTTTTAAATATTCTCAAATTCATATTTATATGCTACATATTTCTCTGATCTTAAAATTTGTATATGTGAAAACTTCACTTGACATCTCAAGGTGTCTCAACTTTAAATTTCCATAACTGAACTCTTGATTTTCTCCTCACTATGCCTGATGATCATTCCAATTTTCCTATCTTTACCATACTAGGAAACAGGAGCACTAACCAATTGCTCCAGTCAAAGTCATCTTTTGTTTCTTTCACTCTCACCTTCTTAAATCCCACCCAACATTTAACCATAATATAGTCTATCATCAAATAAACTTGAATGCTTCCACCTATTTATTTCTGTCTCCATTGCCACCATTCTTGTCCAAAGTACTTTCAACACTTATCTGGACTACTACTAGTCTGGTGTCATTTTTTCTATCTTTACCCTTTCTATTTATCTTCCACACGGCAGTTAGGAGAAGATTTAAAAAATCTGAATTTGACCATTCTGCTGAAGTCCTTTGGTTTCTTCTATTCATTTGATCCATCAATCTGACAAAGATCCAGCTCCTTAGCAGGAAATGCAAGGCCACCTGAATCCATCTCATGGCTACTCTGCTTTTCTCATCAGGCCCTAGCCACACTTTTCAGGCATTTTTTATTAAGCCTTTCCTCCTACTTGGAACATTCTTTCTCACACTTCTTATAGGGCTAGTGTCTCCTCATTCTTTCAATTTTAGGTTAAATATGACCTCTTGAAAGATGCCTTCACTGAACAATCAAATTAAAGTAGTTGCTCCAATATTTCTCCCAAGAGTCCTAAGTTTTCATCTTTTACCTAACTTCTAGGAATATATACCATTTTAAAATTTTTATTGCCTATCACCCCTTCTCATTAGAGCATTTAAGTTTCAAGACATCAAGGGCATATCTGTCTTGCTCATTACTCTTCATTCAGCCCTAAGAATATTAGAGTATCTAGTAGGCAATCCAGAAATATTTTCCATTAAAAGAAAGAATGAATAAAGAAAGAAATGTCTTAGCTTTCTTGCAAAATAAAATGTTTTGCATAAAATCCATGTTTTTTATTTAGAAATAAATATGGTTTTTAGTCATAAATGACAGTTTGCGCTAGCTAGTCATGCATTCATTAATAACCTTGCATAGTTCAAAAATCTCCACAGAGCCCAGAGAATCAAGCTTGCAAGTTTCATAGCCAGGAATAAATCAGCCAAGGATAACTTGGCCAGGAAATGATGTTCAACCGAACAAGGATAAACTTCAGTTTTACTGTCCTCCTCCACATGGAATTTATAATGCTGGGCCACACATTACATTGTTTGTACGTATTTTAGACTCCTGATCTTATTACACAAGTATTGATTGATGATAAGTTTCGTTACTCTTACTAAGTTGCTACTAGTGCAAAATGCTATCAGGATTGCAAGTAGATAAGAAAAGATGTTTCCTTCCTTGAAAGGCCTTTAAATTCTGATAGGGGAAAAAAGACATCTGACAGGGGAGAAAAGCATGGAATAGTCAACTGGCTGTTTCTTGGCTGGAAAATTTTCAAAAAACCTATTTGATGACTCTGTATTTTCTTCCTTATTTTTTTATTTGAAAAAAAAAAATCTCATGTATTCTTAGCTGATATCTGAATTTTCAATTAATTATATTCTGGCTGTCAAAACCCTTGCCTCAGTTTTTATATCTGTATCAAGTTAATTGCTTCCATCCTAATCACACTCTCACTAACTTAATAAAGACCCTAATCATTTCACAATTGGACTTTAATAAGAACTTCCTATTATTCCTCACTGCCTTCGCTCTTGCCCTATTTAAATCCATCTCCCACACAACTGCTGGAGAGAGAGCTCTAAAATACAAATCTGGTCATGCCATCCCAATGACTCCCAGTTGCACAAAGGAAAAATCCAAAATTCTTATCAAGGCATTCAAGGCGTTCTTCAATACCTCCTACAAAACCTCTTTAACATAAAGTCCTTCTGGGAACTGTCTCACCCAAGAGTTATAGTAAAATGAAAAGGTTTTATGGTTTTTGTTGTTGTTTTCTGCAAGCATAGGTGTGCCCTTACTGTTCATTCTCGGAAAGCACTTTGCCATCTTTCTTCTCTGTCAAATGTCTGTAAATATTCTATGACTCAGGTCAGCTCTCACCTTCTGTTTGGAGAGTTTACTGATCCATCTACCTTGAGTAGACCTCTCCTTTGAATCCTTATTGTATCTTTAAATCTTCCTATATTAAAGTACATGGAAGGAAATTTATTGGTTTAATGTTTTTCTTTCATAAGATAGCAAGCTTTTAAAAGAAGGATTTATATTATTTTTATGTATATTCTCATAAATGGTAGATATCGGTATGTAATAATTGTTCAATTTATTTTAAATGTACTTGAACAAGTATTTGTAAGTCTGGTATAAATGTGAACTTCACTAAGGGAGGTGGCATTTTAAGTTCTTCTCAGTATCTTATACGAAGGAGAAAATGAGGTTCAGGTCCTTTTCTTGAAACAGGTTTTGATTTGATGAAGGAAATAAGCCTTAGGTTCCTAAGGAAGGGATATTGAATGGAAAGAGGAGACAATAGGTAGTTCTGAGGAAAAGGGAAAGATACAAAGAAAGCAGAGGCTAAAAGAGACTCCTCTCACTTCCCCGTTTTGACAAGGTCCAATTGGTATTGTACTAGCAATCCATACACTAATTCTTGTTTCTGAGGGCTTTGTTTGAGGATAATGAATTTTGCCAAAATTTGTGTTTCAACCTAATAATACTAGCATTCCTGTCAAAATAATCAGAAGATAAAAGAAGTAATTAAGGGTAAAAAGAAATAAACCAATATTTTGGAGGAAAATCAGTTTCTGAGCTGTAATGTGGATTTTTTATTTAATAATTGCCTTCCATTACAGACCCCAGCATTGAACGAAGAGAGTGATGCCCAGCTAGCATCACGGCCTGAACCCCTGCTGCCAGTGCAAGGTGCTTCCATTCAGGAAGGCTCGTAGTCACAGGGAACTTTCTCTCTCTAAGAGAGCTGTTAAATTGCAGTTATGAAAGGATGTATAGCAATTATTAAGTTTCAGAAAAAAGCCTCCTCAGAGATTCTGATAGTTAAAAGAGGGGTCTGTTGATTTGCAAAATCTGAAATAATCTATTTCTCTAATCTGTTGACATTTAAGAGACAAAAAGCACTAGCTCCCAAATGCCAACTTTTGTTACCCCCAAGCCCACTTAGTCTTTCCAGGATGGGACCTGGAAATATGCATTTTACCAATCAATCCAGGTGATTCTAATGTACTGCCAGATTTGGAGACAACAATTAGAGTATCTAATCTGCCTTTGAAACTTTTATTGCAATGGTGCCATACTTTGCTTTGTGTGAGAATTATCTGGGAAACTTATAAAGAGCCTGATGCCCAAGTCACAGTCTATACTAATTAAATCAGAATCTAAGGAGTTAGGGTCAAGGAATCACTATTTATAGATCTTAGCAGGTGTTTCTGATGTGTAGCAAGTGTAAGAACCACTTTTCACATATACTGAAATGTGCAAGGCTAAGTAAGGGTCCTATCTGGCTGCACTTAAAGGAGCTTGGAACAGGAGTGTAATATCACAGTTCTGCATTTTCAGAAACATCCCCAGGGATGGTTTTGCAACAGCAAATCTTGCTCATGCCATTCAAACTGGCAAAAGACCACCTGGTCTGAAAAAGAAATTATTAATCTATGAGGAAAATTATTGCTGAAGCAGTATGGAATGCTATGAAGAGTGCCAGAATAAGAATCAAGAGAGTTCCATCTATTGTCTATTTCCTGCAACAATCTTGAGCAAGCAATTTAATTACCATGAATTTAAGTTTTCATACCTGGAAGGTAGACGTGACAATACCAACCTTGCTATATGGTTGTTATTTTATTTTATTAAAAGAGTCGACGTGCCCACATGTTCAAAAGTGGTTTTTTTTGTTTTTTTTTTTTTAAGATTTATTTATTTTATTACATATCTCCCCTTCCCCCGCTGCGGCGACGCGCCGAGAGTGGTCACTGCGCAGGCGCGGCTCTCTCCGCTTGCGGGCGGTCTCTGCGTCCGTTCACGGCCTGCTTTCAGTTCGCGGGTGGCTGGCTGCGCTCCATCCACGGGCGACCTGCCGTGCCCGTGGCGGCTCTTGCCATGTCTGTGGCAGCTTCTTGCCCTGCCCACGGCGGCTCCGGCCCGCCCATGGCGGCTTGCCATTCTCAAGGCGGTCCGCCCGCCAGGAGAGGTCCCCGGGAATCGAACCCAGGGCCTCCCATGTGGAATGCCGGCGCCCTATCCACTGGGCTATCGAGCCGGCCCCCAAAAGTGGTTTTTAATTGGAATTGGGGGAGATATTTGGAATTCCCGACTTAAAAAATCTGCAACTATTAACATATGTGGTTTTCTTATTTGCTTCTCCATTATTAAAAAATAATTACGAAATTTATAGGGGTAGCTATACTAAATGTTTTGTTCTTTTGTCTTAAAATGCTTTTTCATTACATTTTCAAAGTTGGACTCTAGATTCTATAGCATTGGTCTTAGTTTAATCTACTGTGGCTGAACAGGAGAGAAGAACCAAGATATTTGTTGCCTAAATATCTGATAAAGCTAAAATCCATCTGGAAACCATTTGGAGTTCATGGGCAAAGAGAGTAGGTCATAAAATTACTAAGAACTCAAGAGAAAAATCATAATCTTCCAAGGCTGAAAGAGAAGTTAAGGTTTAGTTCTTATCTTTCCTAACAGTGTCTCCTCTGCTTGTCATGGTAACCCCACATGATGTGAGTCTCATTGCAGTGAAGGGGAAGTACTGCAACCAGGAGAGGATTGTGAAAGACTGCAATGGGAGAATGCATTTTGGTGACTTATAAAAGCTTTGGTCGAAATATATCTCTTGGATCTAATCCTCACTTTTGTGAATCAACAGGCATCAAGATCAGCTGAGATTCTATTAGGCGTGCTAGTTTTTATCATCTCTACTTGGTTGTAGAACTCCAAGGGTCTGGGCATCTCGAAAGGTAGGGCCTTGCTTGGGTAAGTCTGAAAGCACTTGACAGGGTACCTATAGCACATAGAAGGCACACTGTAACTAACACTAACACTACAACATTCGTGGAATAAAATAGTTAACAAATGAGCAGCATGTTTGTGTCAAAGCGTCAGCACTTGTGTTCTCCATAGAAAACGTCTTCTTATAAAAACGAGTGAGCAAGAGAAAGTTGCTTGGTCAATAAAGAATTAGTTCAATATAGAGTTAAAGCATTTTTAAAGGACAGCTGCCAAATGGATTCATACATTTGAAAGGCTTCTGTAAACTGCCATTCAGAGGTAATAGCACTTTTTCTCCTTCTAATGCACTCTATGGCTTCTTAAATGATTACAAATAAAAGGGTGATACATTTCTATAGATCAAGCCTAAATTTATTTTTTTTAATTAACAAAGATTTAAAATTTCAGGATTCCAAAAGACCTAGAGATCTGTCAGAGGGTTATCCCTTTAGCCGTTTTTTTCTTTGCTTGAAACAATGTAGATGTACATTTAGCTATTCCTATAATAGCTTCAGTTTTCAACTCTGGTGGTTTCAGACTTATTATTAGTCTAGCAATGGAAGAACTTGTAACATTGATATAAAGGCAGTGGTCACCAGAGGGTCTGAGGGGAGGAAGAGGGAAGAGAGGTGTAACATGGGGCATTTTGGGGACATTGGAATTGTTCTGCATGACATTGCAATGACAGATACAGGCCATTATACATTTTGTCATAATCCACAAAATCGCATGGGATAAAGTGCAAACCATAATGTAAACTATAGTCCACAGTGAGTAGCAAATGCTTTAATATGTGTTCATCAATTGTAACAAATGTACCACACTAATGAAATATGTTCTTAATGGGGAAATGTGTGGGAGGGGGAGGGGTGGAGTTTATGGGAATCCCCTATATTTTCAGCGTAACAATATGTAATCTAAAGCTTCTTTAAAATTCAAATAAAAAATAAAAATAAAATCGAAACTAATCTGAATCCTCACCTTTTAATCTGTGGGGAGAGGTAGTGGACAACAAATTTTTTCCCAGTATTGGAAGATTTTTCACTAAAGGGATGGAGGAAATCTCTAGTCCATTTGCAATTTTCTCCTGAGGACAGAAGTGATAGAGTCCAATTAGACGGGTGAACTCTGATTTGATTATGACATTTTTTGCATGTTCAATTGGTACATTTTACTCTATTCTTTAGAATTGACATTATACAGCAAGCTGACACAATATTGGGCAGACATTTCTCACATGAACTTTGCAAGTATTACACATTCTACTAGTTGCAGAATGTGAAAATAGCTTTCTGGTAAATGTACACCCAGATCTTCATGAATCTTTTTCAGTTCAGAAAAAAATCATAATTTATTAATTCCTTGAAAGAGAGGAAAATATCATTAATGTGTATTGTGAAGGTCAGGAGGTTTTAGGCCTATAAGGGGGAATTTGAAGATGGGTCTTCTAACACATCAATCTGGAGAAAATACCAGTTACCACTTTTTGCTGTTATTTTCCATTTCTGGTCATTTCAACATTCCTTTATGGAGTTTAAGCACCTGTGTTAGCCAGTCCTCTTGATTAAATTGGCAGAAAGTATTTTTTTTTTAAGATTTATTTATTTTTATTACATATCTCCCCTTCCCCCCGTTGCGGCAATGCGCTGAGACTTGGTCACTGCGCAGGCGCGGCTTTCCCCGCTTGTGGGCGGCTTCTGCTTCTATTCACGGCCGGCTCTTGCTTCAGTTTGCGGGTGGCTGGCTGCGCTCCATCTGTGGGCGACCTGCCCTGTCCGTGGCAGTTTTTTTGCCCTGCCCACGGCGGCTCTGGCCCGCCCATGGCGGCTTGCCATTCTCAAGGCGGTCTGGCAGAAAGTATTTTTGAGTCTCACCTCCAATGGCAGGTGGGCTTTGGATTTAATCTTACTTTCTCAAGCTCTTTGTTATCTTTATATTGAGGATAAGCCCAAGGAACTCAAATAAAGTATTTTGCTGCCATAGTCTACAAGACTTTGGTGGCCTTCGATTTTCTGGCCTTTTACTCAGGGCCAATATGTCCTAGTTGTTTCTTGTGTTTTTTTTTTTTTTTTCTCTTTTTCTTTTCTGTATCTGAATTTCTAAATATAGTTTTTATCTTGTTGTGAATGGGTTACTTTCAGTAGTTATAAGCCATCCCTACATAAATTTGAATAGTATCTCCTGCCTGTATATTCTCTCTCTTACTCCACTGAGTGGGCTGGACCCAATTAGACATATAGAGGCACTGACTGGACCTCTCTCCCTAGAAAGGCTGCCCAGTGGTAGGAAAGGTGATCCATGGACTGCCTAGAGCTCTCTGCTCAAGGGTCTACCCCAAGTGTGGAGAGGTGCCTCGCCTGGGATCATACCCTTCCCAGAGCAGCCCACATGTGGTGACTGAGCAAGCTGGGGGACACAATGGGGGCTACTGTCCAGAGTAATATTCTCCAGAGCTCCCTGTGGGACTGGCCAAGGCTTTGTTGGGCTTGCACCATGGTGTTTCTTCTTCCTCTGCCCACTTCTGCTTCTGCCCCCTGTCCCTTTTACACAAGTGTTAATTGCTAATAAACATCTTGTTTTCCAAACTCTGTCTCAGAGTCCACATCCAAAGAACCCAATTTACTATAGAGTTTATTCTTCATTTCCTTGTCTAAAACAGGCATATGTTTGTTCTACTTTTAGTTATTAAAAATAGGACTCCAGCTACTTACACAGGAGTAAGTGGATAACAACGAAAACTTCTCTAGATTCCCTTAATTTCTTCTGTAAAGCCCAGAAATTAGCAGTTGCAGTATTCCACTATTTCTCTGTGTTAAAGCTACAAGCTCATAGTCCCAATACACGTATGTAATCCAAAGGACAATTCCCAATGCTATTTTGCTCATTTTATTTAACATTTTTCATTCTTTTTACTAAAGCATAATTTAGATGCAATAAATTTCACCCTCTTTAGGGTGCTCTTCTGCATATACAGTCACAATCAATGTGTAGAACACTTCCATCAAGCCAAAAGTCCCATTACAATCCTTTTTAGCCAGTCCTCACTTTACCCCTAGCCACTGACAAACACTATTTTATTTTCTGTTTCTATAACTTTGCCTTTTCCATAAGTCATATATAGACAAAATCAAACAGAAAGTAGCCTTTTTGATTGGAGTCCTTTCATTTATCATAATTTATTTGAGATTCATCCATGTTGTTCTGTGTATCAATATGTCATCTCTTCTGATTAAGTGGCACGCTATTGTATGGAGGTACCAGAGTTAATCCATTCCCCAGTAGGACTTTTCGGTTGTTTCCTAAACCTTCACATTGAGGTTTCTGTGTGAATGTAGACTTTCATTTCATATAGGTAGATACCTAGGAGTGGGATTGCTGGATGATTTGGTAAGCTTATATTTAACTTTATTTTATTTGGTAAGTGTATATTTAACTTAATTTTGCTCTTAACTTCTGTGATAATATACACCTACCACTTGAAAAACCCCTGTACAAAAGAGCAGCGGTCATCTTCTGTGCACAAAGAAAATGTCATCTTTAATCTGTTGCTAAAACATTGGTTTTTGGACAATGTTTATCAGCATTTGGCGGTGTCCTGGCTCTAACACTTATCACCTGAGTGACGTTTTTATTCTCCATTTTTCACTTCTAATATTAAATAATAATAGTATATAACTTACCTCTTTATCTGGCTGATGTGAAAATCAATACTTAAAAAGAGAGTGAAGAAATATGCTCAGAAATATTTTACAAACAGACATAATTATGAGGAAGCATGATGATGATGGTGATTTTATAATTATTTTGTAGCTGTTGGCTAGAAACTATTTGAATCCACATTTTCTTTTCTACTTCCATTTGCGCCTGATGGCTGACATTTACAAGATGGCTGTGACAGGGTGCAGCTTTTTGCTGGGGAAAGAGCTCCGTGCTAACCTAAGCTGAAGCAGCTCATATGGTGGTTGATCTTCTGACCTTGGGCTCATTAACCTCATCCACTGGTGAGCAGGGCAAACCTGCTATAAGGCACCCTTTGTTTGCACAATTTTCTTTGTAATTCTGGGGACCAGAGTCACGAGTGCCAACTTGTGTGTATAGTCTAAAGTGTATATAGCCTTGGCTAGACAGGTTTTAGGGGGTATAAAAAGTTCACTGTTTAAAGTGTAGTGACAGCATCATTAAAAATGCAAAAAGCATAATAATGTTTCTTCAATGAGAGTGGGTCATAAAAATAAGAATGATGATGCTTCAAAAGTCTGAAAGAAACAAAATAATGTGATGTTACATCTACTCCTAGAACAAAATAGGGAGACGACTCCAATCTCCCGGGCCAGGGGGAGACTTCTATTTTAAACAATAATGTTCTCACCATCAAGATCAAATTTTACCAACTTTCCTAGTTTATTTGGCAACATAATCCTACTTCAGTTTTAGCGGAGCCATTACCCAGTATAAGGGAAATGAAGAGGGGGCATGGAAATGGTGGTTTTTCTTTTTTTTTTGAAATGCACAAACATGTAGGAAGCACCTTCACTGCCGATGCCCGAGGGACACAAACATGAAATCATTCACGCCTTTCCCCCAGGGGCATCCGGTATCACTTTTCCAGAGGATGGGGGGCCGTGAAGGGTAACTCGATCTGCCTGCACATCTGGGTACTTACTTCACTCTTTTACAACAAGGGCAGAGAACAAGTTTAGAAAGACGTGACTGGAAGAGCCAGGAGAAAGAAAAACCCCTTTCGTGGCTGATGGGCTATTTTTCTGGATGGATTTTTCTCAACACGCAGGAATCACTCTTCAGAAGGCCATTCCCCACTGGATAATCCTCGTTACTTCCCTCCTTGGCATTTCCCTTCCTCTTTCTGCAGCATCCCCTGGGGCCCTCTGATCAGAAAGCTTTGCTCTCATCTTACCAACACAGAAAGCACAATGAGAGCAAGGCTGTATCTGCCATGGTAGTGGTTCTCAAAGCACCTGTGGCGAGGAAACAGATATTTGCATATATTCATCTTTTATTATTATTTTTTAAATTTCCAATCTCTATGGACAGATAGTTTTGTAAAATACAACAAAAACAAAATATTGGAAAAATAATATAAGAAAAACACTGACATGCCTTGTTGAGCTGTCTTTTGTCTGTTATTTTTTTGGATTTGAAATAAAGTTTGAATTAAAAAAAAAAGAAAAGAAAAACACTGACAGATTCCAAGCCTTGATTTTTAACAAAACTATTATTAGAATCAAGAGATGCACAATTATTATGTCAATTCTCAATTTCTGTACTTACATCATTGAGAGCTGGTTTCAGCCAGTTCACAAACTGCTGCTTGGCCTCTATCCACGTGCTGACAGCACAGATCTGGCGCGCATGGCCTTCCATATTTAATGTTTCGCCTCTTCTTTCCTGGCAGCCATTTCTATTAGTCTTTAGTTATAACTAAAGGAAGACAGGACCTGGAATTGTTTAGCAGTGGAGTAGGGAAAATGGGTTAGATGGTGAAGAACATATGGACAGTTGAGAATGAGTGAAGATCATGTATCATGTATATTACTAGGGGAGTAGAAGTTCCAGAAGAGATTGCTACATATCTGAGAGAAACATGTAGAAGACATGCTGTGGAAGCTCTTAATGTCACCGTGACATTCTCCTTGCTTCGAATTTGTATGCATTGGTAAGTTTCAACATTGTTTTCCTGACTGAATTTTTAGGTAGAGTGTGTGGAAAACATTGTGAAATGTAAATAAAATTCCCTTGTAAGAACACCATCAAGAGACATAAAATATTTGGAGAATTTCCCTTTAGCTCTTTCTATTATAAGAAGTTTTAAAATACTTGATATCATAGTGAATACAAATTATTTCTCTGCTCCTTCATTGAAAACTAACATAAACCTTCCCCCATGTTGTTAGTGTGTCTTTATAACCATGTTTTTTTGAGATTTTTTAATTATTATTAATAAGCTTTAGATTACATAAATGTTAAATCAAAACTATAGGGGACTCCCATATACCCTACCTCCTCCCCCTCCTACAGTTTCCCTCATTAACAACATCTTTCATTAGTGTGGTACATTTTTTACAATTGATGAACACATACTGAAGCATTGCTACTAACCATGGACTATAGTTTATACTATAGTTTACACTTTGCACCACACAGTTTTATAGGTTTTGACAAAATATATAATGGCCTGTATCTGTCATTATAATGTCATGCAGGACAATTTCAATATCCCCAAAATGTCCTTAGGTTACATCTATTGCTCCCTTCTCCTCCCCTCAGAACCTCTGGTGGCCACTGCCTTTATATCAATGGTACAAGTTCTTCCATTGCTAG
>PVKH010021114.1:0-14417 GCA_004027955.1 Chaetophractus vellerosus | reverse complement strand
GGCGAGAATGAAATTGTTGGTGTCCTGCTGTAGACTTGTGATATACGCAATGGTAGAAATTACAAAATTATGTGGAGCCAGGGTCACTGGACTCTTTGGGAGCAGGTTGAGGGAAAAAATTTGTAATGCGGTTTTTTTTTTTTTGGACCTGGGAGTTGTCATGGGTGATGATGCAATGGAGGATGTAGGCCATTTTGTATCATCATGTATCATTCAGAACTGTATGGGAGAGAGGGTCGTCTACAGTCTGAACTGTGATCTATCCTTGATGGCAAATGTGTATATCTATCACAGGCATTATGCCACACTGTGGGATGTGTATGTGGGGGGTTGTGGGAGGTGTGGGGGGGTGGGATATGGGTAATCCTGGAATCTCTGTGTAATATTTATGTAATCGAAGTATCCTAAAAATATATAGCGATATAGAAAAAATAAAAATTTTAAAAATATGTGAAAAAAAATGTATGGGGTCATGGTCGAAGGAATATAAAGATAAATCAGTCTAAATTTATTGATAAGAGACCACTAGGCAGAGTCTGGATTGAACGTTGTAGCTTGAGTAGTTAGAAACGGCTTTAACAGTTTGTTCAGGTGGCTAGCTGGAACATGTATTGAAATTTGGCCATTACCTAAGGTAATACCAGTACTTCCCTGTATACTCTAGATGAGGGGATCAAAATTCTTAGGGAGATTAGAAAGTTAAAGTGGATTTATCATTAAAGACCTGCTCACCCACCCCGGGAATGCCAAAGAATACACCTTTCATGAGGGATGTGAAGAATAATTTGTGAGGCTAATTCCATCTTCCCTAAGAAGCAATGTGTTGCTCTTCTTTGTATGTAAGATATTACCTTGGGAACTGTTGTAACTGAAATGGCAAACTTAAACACTATGAGTATGATAGGATCCTGAGTTGACAGAAGCCTAGTGGCAACACTTAATCACCAAAGACAAAGTGGGCATGGCTACCACGATGAAGAACAGACTCAAAGGAGCAATCAAAATAGTCTGAGTTGCAGAGACCTATGGTGTTTCCTAATATATCATAGGGTACCTAGGAGTAAAAATGGATTGACAGTTCGTACTTGATCTACATAAACAGAAGTATTCTAGATTGAGTGAACAGAAGCCTAGTTTGAATTGCAGAAACAAAGAGTCAGAGCCCCTAAGTAAATTTCCAAACTTGAGACAATTACAGACCCAGGGAAACTTGAATGAGGAGAAGGTATTGTCCCCTTTTGGAAGGACCCTGCCAGATTCACAAAAATTTATGCTGTTAATCTTTCTCCTACCCTTCCTCAAAGAGAACTGCAACCATATACCAGGGTAACAGTGCATTGTGGAAAAGGAAATTATCAGATATGGGAATTGTCAGACAATGGCTCAGAAGTGACATTAATTCCATGAGAACCAAAATATCACTGTGGTACACGAGTCATTGGTCAGAATAGGGGATTATGGAGGTCAGGTGACTGATGGAGATTTTTTAATATATATACATATTATTAGAGAAGTTGTGAGCTCAAAAAACAATCAAGAATAATGTGCAGAATTCCCATAAAACACTCGTCCAACACCTTACATTGTTGTTGCACATTTGTTACACAATAAGAAAGAACATCATCAGACTACCAAAACTAACTACAGTCTATAGCATAGATTTGGTATATTTTTCCATACCCCATATTATTAACACCATGTATTAGTATTATACATTTGTTATAGTTCATGACAGAACACTCTCATATTTGTGCTGTTAACCAAAGTCCATCTTGAACTACATGGTTTACTGTGTTATACAGTCCCATACATTGTACACTCCATCCAAATTGTACATTCAGTGGCTTTCGCTTTTATCAAACAGTTGTGCAGTTATTGCCTCAGTAAATTTTTGAGTGTTTTCCTTAGTCCAAAAGAAAAAATACAATACCCCCTATTATTGACCCTAATTGCTGATATATTACCTTCTATGACAATGATGCAAGAATATTACAATATTGCTATTAACTGTAGTCCAGAAGTTACATTAATTATAATTTTCCATGCATCAACATATTCTTATCACTTTGAAGTAGAGACATATATTTGTTCAAGATCATAGAAGAATATTTTTGTATTTGGATTACTAACCACAATCCTCATCCACTTCTGTGTTCACTATGTTATTCAGTCCTAGATTATTCTGTAGCTTTCTTCAATTTACATTTAGATTCCTTGAATACCCCTTTCTGCCACAATCCCATTTGTAAATCAACCATATTAGTTATACTCACTATGAAGTGTTACCATCAACTCTATCCATTTCCACTCTTTTACATTCCAGTTAATTAAAAATTCTATGAACATTGAGCATCAGTACACCTTCTTGGTCCTCATCCTATCTCCTAGTAGCATATATGCTAATTTTTAAATCTGTGTGTTTATTCTTCATACTTTATAAATATTAGAGAAACCATACAATATTTCTTCTTATGTGTCTGATATTTCATGCAGCATAATGTCCTCAAGGTTCATACATGTTATCATATGTGTCCCAAATTCATTTTTTCTCATAGCAGCATAGTATGTGATGTATATGAGAGTATGTATATACCACATTTTGTTTATCCATTCATCAGTTGATAGACACATGGGTTTTTTCCATCTTTTTGGCAAATGTGAATAACACTGCTATTAACATCAGTGTGCAAATGTCTATTTGAAACACTGTTTTCAGTTCTTCTGGGTATCTTTCTAGTAGAGGAATTTCTTGATCATATGGCAGCTTTATATTTAGCTTCTTGAGGAACTGCCAAAATATCTTTCAAGGAAGCTGCACAATTTTACACTCCTACAAAAAGTTAAGGAGTGTTCCATTATCTCCACATCCTCTCCAACATTTGTTCTTTTCTGTTTTTTTATTTTTTTTATTTTTATTTTTTTTAAAGATTTATTTATTTTATTACATATCTCCCCTTCCCCCCGTTGCGGCGACGCGCCGAGACTTGGTCACTGCGCAGGCGCGGCTTTCCCCGCTTGTGGGAGGCTTCTGCTTCTATTCACGGCCGGCTCTTGCTTCAGTTCACAGGTGGCTGGCTGCGCTCCATTCGCGGGTGACCTGCACTGCCCATGGCGGCTTTTGCCCTGTCCATGGCAGCTTTTTGCCCTGCCCACAGCGGCTCTGGCCCACCCATGGCGGCTTGCCATTCTCAAGGCGGTCTGCCCTCTAGGAGAGGTCCCCGGGAACCGAACCCAGGGCCTCCCATGTGGTATCCCAGCACGCTCTTTATCCACTGAGATATCTAGCCAGGCCCTCTGTTTTTTTAAATAATGGTAATTCTATGAAGTGTGAGATGATATTTCATTGTAGATTTTTTAACAAATAAATTTCATTGATGTATATATAGATAAAGCATAAATCCATCCAAATTTTACAATTAATTGTATTCAATATCATCACATAACTGTGTATTCATCACTTCAATAATTTTAGAGTATTTTCATTATTACAGTAATAAAATAATAATAATAAAAGGCAAACAAACAAAACTCATCACTTCTCAATCTATTTCTAACTTCTCTACATAGCTGTTATTCTGTTTCCTTCTCTCTATTAATTTATATTTATATTTTGTAAAATTGTCTCATATATGCAATAACACCCATATTCACACTTTACAAGAGGTTTCACTGTTATACAGTCCCATGTTACATTTTCCAACTTTCTTTCTAGTAATATACGTGTCCTTAGACTTTCTCTTTAGACCACTTCCATACCCATAAAATAGCTCAGTTAGTCACAAACACCATGATTTTCTCTAACCATTTCCACTTATTTCCAAAGATTTACAACCATTTTATAAATTCTGCACAGATTAACCCTCAAATTTCCATTCTCTACCCTCATTCTATTTTCAAGTGACCTATATTCTAATTATTAATTCCATGAGTTTACACAATTTTTAAAATTCATAATACTACAATCATACATTTGAACTTTTGTGTCCAGCTTGCTTCACTCAGCATAATGCTCTTCAGAATCCACTTTTCTTACCACTGCATAATATTCCATTGTGCGTATACAGCATAATTTGTTTATTCATTCCTCAGTTGATGGACACCTGGGTTGTTTCCAACTTTTGGCAATCATGAATAACACCACTGTATTAGTCTGCCAAAGGGCTGCTAACGCAAATTACTAGAAATATGTTGGTGTATATAAAAGGCTTTTTTCTGGTGTAAAAGTTTACAGTCCCAAGGTGGTGGAAAGTCCAACTCAAGGTACCATAAGAGGTACATTCTCATCAAAGTCAGCTGCCACATGTTGAAGCAAGATTGCAGGCAATCTCTGCCTCATCTCTCAAGGCTTCCAAGATCAGTCTCTGGCACAGGCTCATTTCATTCTGGGCTCTCTCAGGTGCTCAGGTGCTCTTATCTTCAGCTGCAAACTATCAGGTGAATGGCTCATCTCTCTTGGGGGCTCCAGGATCAAAACTAATAAAGAAAACTCCTCTTTCATGTCTATGCAACTCTTTTTCTTCCCATGGGTCTTCATGAGTGAGTGACCATTTATATAGGCCCACTAAGGGAGTGGGGACTCAACCTGAGTTATACCTTACTGAGGTGGTCAAATTGTATCCTAATCTTAATAGGTAATTTAATCAAAACATCTCATGTGTATCTAATACAATCAAACGGTATCACACCCAGAGGAATAGATTAGTTTATGGCCATAATCTTTCTCTTTTTTGGAATTCATAAATAATCTCAAACTGCCACAACTTCTATGAATATTTGTGCAGATGTCTGTTATTGTCATTGCTCTCAGTTCTTCAGGGTATATACCTAGTAAGGCTATTGCCAGGACACATTGCAAGTCCATATTCAACTTCCTTAGGAACTGCCAAACAGTCCTCAATACTGGCAGTATATTCTACATTCCCACTAACAATGAATAAGAATTCCTATATCTCCACATCCTGTCCTAAACTTATAGCTTTCTGACTTTTTAATAGTGGCCAGTCCAATAAGTTTGAAATGATATCTCACTGTAGTTTTGATTTACATTTCCCTAATTGTTAGTGATGTTGAGCATTTGTTCATGTGTTTCATCACAAAATTTGTATTCCCTCCTTGGACAACCATCTTTTCAAGTCTTGTTTCCATTTTCTAATCTGTAGTTTGTATTTTTATTGTTGAATTGTATGATCTCTTTATATATCATGGATATTAAACTGTTTTTGGACATTTGATTGACAAATATTTTCTCCAATTGAGTCAGCTGCCTTTTCACCCTTTTGACAAATTCCTTTGAGGTACAGAAGTGTTTAATTTCGAGGAGGTCCTATTAATCTCTTTTTTCTTTTGTTGGTCATGCTTTGGATGTAAGGTTGAAGAAAATACCACCTACTACAAAATCTTGAAGATGTTTCCCTACAGTTTCTTCAAGGAGTTTTATGCTTGTTACACTTATATTTAGGTCTTTGATCCATTTTGAGTGAAATTTTGTATAAGATGTGAGATATGGGGTCCTTTTTCTTTCTTGTGGATATGGCTATCCAGATTTCTCAGCACCATTTGTTGAACAGACTGCTCTGGACCAGCTGAGAGGACTTGAAAGCCATGTCAAAAATCACTTGACTGTAGGTGTAAGGGTTGATTTCTGAGTTCAATTTGGTTCCATTGGTCAATGTG
This sequence comes from Chaetophractus vellerosus, assembly GCA_004027955.1. NCBI lineage: Eukaryota > Metazoa > Chordata > Mammalia > Cingulata > Chlamyphoridae > Chaetophractus > Chaetophractus vellerosus. The sequence goes on along the minus strand of PVKH010021114.1, from coordinate 8,744 downwards.
TCTTTCTGTCACTACCATGCCGTTTTTACCAATGTAGTAATGTGCTTTAAGGTCAGGAAATGAGTGTCCCCCAACTTTGTTCTGATTTTTAAGACTCTTTTCGCTATTTGGGGTCCCTTACTCTTGCCAATAAATTTGATAATGGCTTTTTCATTTCTGCAAAAATGGCTGGTGGGATTTTTATTGGGATTGTGTAGAATATGTAAATCTCGTTAGGTGGAATTGACATCTTAAAGAAGTTTAATCTTCTAATCCATGAACACAGAATATCCATTCATTTATTTAAATCTCCTTTGGTTTGTTTTAGCAATAGTTTGGGGTTTTCTAATACAGGTCCTTTGTGTCCTTGGTTGAGTTTATGACTAAATATTTGATTTTTAGGTGCTATTATAAATGGAATTTTTATTCTGATTTCATCCTCAGAATGCACAACTGTAGTGAATGAAATGCTATTGAATTTTAGATATTAATATTGTATACCATCAATTTGCAGAAATTCTCTAATAGTTCTAATAGCTTTGTTGTGCATTTTTCAGGATTTTCCCCATATAGGATCATATCATCAGCAAATAGTGTGAGTTTTTCTTCTTTCTTTCCTATCTGTTAACCTGTTCTTTCTTTACTTAGACTAATTGCTCTAGCTAGAACTTCTAGTACAATATATTGAATAACAGTGGTGACAGTACATACTTGTCTTATTCCTAATCTCAGCAGGAAACCTTTCAGTCTTTGAACATTGAGTAAAATGCCAACCATAGTTTTCTCGTATATCTCCTTTACCATATTGAGAAATTTTTCTTCTATGCCAACATTTTTGAGTGTTATTATCAAGAAACGGTGCTGTATTTTGTTCAAATGCCTTTTCTGCATCAATCAAGAGGATCGTGTGACTTTTCTTCCTCAATTTATAAATGTGATATCTTATACTAATTGATTTTCTTGTGTTGAACCCTGCTTGCATACCTGGGATAAAACCCAATTGATAGTGGTGTATAATTCTTTCAATTTGCTTTTGGATTCTGTTTGCAAGTATTTCATTGGGGTTTTTGCATCTATATTCAAAAGAGATATTGGTCTGTAATTTTCTTTATTTTTAGTATCCTTATCTGGTCCTGTTATTAGGGTGATGTTGGCTTTATAAAATGAGTTTGGTAGTGTCCTTCCCTGTTTAATATTTTGGAAGAGTTGAAAAAGTTTGGTATTAGATTGTCATTGAATGATTGGAAAAATTCACCTGTGAAGCTATCTGATCCCATGTTTTTCATCTTTCAGGAGTTTTTGATGGCTGTTTTAATATCTTCACTTGTAATTACTTTGTTATTGTCATCTCTTTCTTCTAGGGTCAGTGTAGGTGGTTCATGTATTACTAGGAATTTGTTCCTGTCATCTACATTGTCCAATTTTTTGGCATAAAGTTGTTCATAATATCCTCTTATCATCTTTCTTATTTCTCTGGGGTCAGTGGTAATGTGTCCCCTCTCATTTCTGATGTATTATTGGTGTCTTCTCTCTTATTTTCTTTGTCAGTCTACCTAAGGGTTTGTCAGTTTTGTTGATTTTTCTTAAAGTAACATCTTTTGGTTTTGTTGATTCTCTCTACTGTTTTTATTTGTTCTCAATTTCATTTATTTCTGTTTTGATCTTTATTATTTCTTTCCTCTCCCTTGGTTTGGGCTTAGTTTGCTATTCTTCTTTTAGTTCCTTCAAGTTTATAGTTCGATTATCAATTTTAGCTCTTTGTTCTTTTTAATGTAATCATTGCAGACTATATATTTCCTTCTCAGCACTGCCTTTACAGTGTCTCATAGATTTTGATATGTTGTGTTCTCATTTTCGTTCATATGAAGATATTCGCTGAATTCTCTTGCAATTTCTTCTTTGACTCATTGGTTATTTATAAGTGTGTTTCTTTAATCTCCATATATATATATATGAATTTTCTCTTTTTCCTTCCATTATTGATTTCTAGCTTTATTCCATTATCATCAGAGAAAGTGTTTTGTTTAATTTCAATCTTTTTAAATTTATTGAGACTTGTCTTGTGATTCAACATATCTTCTTTCTTGGAGAATGATCCATGAGCACTTGAAAATTATATACAGCCTGCTGTTTTGAGGTTCAATGCTCCATAGACGTCAGGTAAGTTCATTTATCATATTATTCAAGCTCTCTGTTTATTTATTCTCTGTCCACATGTTCCATCCAATACTGAGAGTGGTATCCTGAAGTCTCTAACTACTATTATAGAGACATCTGTTTCTCCCTTCAGTTTTGATAATGTATCTTAATGCACTCAGGTTAGGCACATAAATATTTCATATACATTTTTTGGTGTATTGCCTCTTTTATTAAATATAATGATCCTCTTTATCCCTTATAACAGTTTTGCATTTAAAATTTATTTTTCTGATATTAGTGTGGCTACTCCAGCTCTTTCCTGGTTACTATTTGTGTAAATATCTTTTTTCACCTTTCACTTTTAACCTGTTTGTGTCCTTACATCTGAAGTTAGTGTTTGGTAAACAAAATAGAGATGGTTATTTTTTTAATCCCTTCTATCCATTTATGTCTTATGATTGGCACATTCAAGCCATTAATAGTCAATGTTTTGTTGTAAAGGTATTACTTACTTCATCCATTTTGTCCTTTGGCATTATGTTGTCTTAAAATATTATTGTCTGTCTTTTCAATCTTTTATTTACCCTTCCTAAACTCTTAATTTCTATACTCTTTTCTAAGTCTCTCACCCTTGGTATTTCCTCTTGGGCTGCAGCACTCCATTTAAATCTCTTGTAATTGTGGTGTTTTGTTAGTATATTATATCAGTTTTTGTATTTTTTTTTCCGTGAAGACTTTTAATCACCCTTATTTTTGAAGAATGATTTTGACGGATACTGAATTCTTGTCTGGCAGCTTTTCTTTTTCAGCACTTTAAATATATCATACCACACTTTTCTCACCTCCATTGTTTCTTATGAGAGTTTGAACCTAATCTTATTGAGGTTCCCTTGTATGAGATGAGTTGCTTTTCTCTTGTTGCTTTCAGTGTCTTCTCTTTATCTCTGTGATATTTTTCATTATGAATATTAGGTGTTTCATGGTCGGTCTTTTCAGATTTATCTTGTTTGAGTTGTGTTGTCCTTCTTGGATTATTGATATTATGTCTTTCATAAAAGTTTTGTTTTGGTCATTACTTCTTGAAATATTTGTTCTGCCCTTTTTCCATTTTCTTCTCATTCTGGGACACAGATAATGCATATATTTGAGTATTTTGTGCTGCCATTCAATTCTCTTAGACCCTGTTCCATTTTTTTCTGTTTTCCTATCTTTTCCAGTTCAGAAATTTTGTATTTGAAATCAAATAACTAATTCTGCCTTCAAGCAATTCAAATCTGCTCCCATGTGCCTCTAATGTATTTTAAATCTCATCCAACATGTCTTTAATTCCCATAAGGTCTGTTTACTTTTCTTTGTAGGCTTTCAAATTGTTCTTTATAGTCACCTAGTGTTTTTGTAATATTCTTTATCTCTCTAGTCATATTTTCTTTCAATTCTTTCAATTGACTTATAAGAGTTCTGTGATTATCATTGATTAATTATCTGATATCTTATATCTCTTCACTATATTTGGTTTGTTCCTTTGGCTGGGCCATGTCTTCCTATTTCCTAGTATAACCTTTAAATTTTTACTGATGTCTAGATATCTGAATATTTTGGTGAATTTACTCTAATGGCCAACTTCTCTCTTCTTCATTTTATTGAAAGCTCTTCTTTGATATTTGGTTCGAGTGATTGTAAGTGTTTAAAATTTCCCAGCTTAAATTATCAAAATCTTTCCAGGGACTCACTAATAGGGTGCAGATTTTCTCCCAGGAGTTAGGTTACAGAGAGACCTAAAAGGAGTTTTCGTTCATGCGATTGCCAGACAAGACAGCACATTGTGCTCGCCTGTGCACATTTCCGTGGTGGTGCCACAATCTCTGCTTTCCTGTACTTTGGTCTGTCCAGAGTTGAGATTCAAAGTGGGCTCTGTTGGTCACATTCAAAGAAGAGAAGCCATCTGACTTCCCCTCTATTTTTCCTTGTAACAACCGACAGGGAGGAAGGTATCTGCAGTTTTCTGCAATGAGCCAGTGGTTTTTCCCTGGCTTAATATCTTGGAGTGGGGGAGGGGATCCCTTCCCAGCCACTGCTGGCTTTTGGTAACTCATGTTTGTTGTCTTGGGTTCTTGTGTCACTGTTTCTCCACCTCCCAGGAGATCTGTAGCACTGTCCTGGTCTGCTGTCTCCCACAGAAAGTCCCTCAGACAGCTTTAGGCCCTTTCTCTGTTATTTGTGTGAGAGAGTTGAGCCTTGACTTCCTACTTTGATGCCATCTTCCTGGAGCTTTCATTGTAATTTTGATTTGCATTTCCTTAATAGCTTGTGATATTAAACATTCATTCACCTGCTTTTGGACACTGGCATTATTTCTTTCCTTTTTTTGGTTACATATCCTCCCCCCTTTCTGCTTGCTCTTGCTGTGTGTCCATTCTTCTGTGTTTTTCTATGCTTGCTTCTTGTCTCCCCCTGTCTTTTGCGGCGATGCACTGAGTCGGCCCTCCACACAGGCAGCTCGCTCCATTCATGGGTGGCAACTTTCCATTTTCATGGGTGGCTCTTCTCCATTTTTGCTGGCAGGAGTGCTCCATGTTTTGTGGGCTGTCTGATTTCCGTGCTTTGCAGGCAGAAGCTCCATTTTTTCATGGGTGACTTTGCCATGCCCGTGGGGGTTCTGCTCTGCCCATGGCGGCTTTTTGCCTTGCCCATGGCAGCTTTGCCCCACCCACAGTGGCTTGCCTTTCTCAAGGCCGTCTGCCCTCTCAGAGAGGTCCCGGGGAACCAAACCCAGGGCCTCCTATGTGGTACACCGGTGCTCTTACCAATGAGCTATCTAGCCAGCCCCCTGCATTATTTCTTTAGAGGAATGTCTATTTAAGACTTTTACCCACTTTTAATTGATTGCTTGCTCTTTTATTGTTGATTTGTGTAATGTCTTTATTTTGCATGGAATCCAAAGCTTTATTGGATATATGGTTTCCAAATTTTTTCTCCCAATGTGTGTGCTTTCTTTTCAATTCAATGATGAAGTCCATTGAAACAAATACTGTTTAAATTTGAAAAGGCCCAGTTTACCCAATTTTTTTCTTTTATTGTTTGTGCTTTCAATATAAGGTTTAAGAACCCACCACCAACTACCAGGTACTGAACTTGTTTCCCTACATTTGTTCTAGGAATTTTATGTTTTGAGTTTTTATATTTAGGTCTTTGATCCATTTTGAGTTAATTTTTGTATAAGGTATGAGAAGGGGGTCTTCTTCTTTCCTTTGGCTATGGATATCTAGTTTACCCAGAACCATTTGTTGAATAAGCTGCTCTAGCCCAGCTGGTTGTATTTGTAATCCTTGTCAAAAATCACTTGACTGTAGACCTGAGTGTCTGTTTCTGAAGCACCAATTCAGTTCCATTGGTCTATATGTCTATCTTTATATCAGTACCATGCTGTTTTTACTCTATATCCAGGTAATATGATTTAAAATTCTGAAGTGAGGGTCCTCAAACTTTGTTATTCCTTTCTAAGATGGTTTTGGTTATCCAGGGGCACTTACCCTTCCAAATATATTGAAAAATTGGGTTTTACATTTCTTTTTGAAAAGTTATTGGAATTTTTTGGGATTGCTTTGAATCTGTATATCAATTTAGGTAGAATCAACATGTTAACAATATTTCATCTTACAATCCATGAACATGAAGTGTTCTACCATTTGTTTTGGTCTTCTTTGAATTCTTTTAGAGACGCTTCATCGTTTTCTGAATACATGTTTTCTATAGGCTTAGTTAAGTTTATTCCTAAGAATTTCATTCTTACAGTTGTTATGGTAAATGAAATCATTTCCTGAGTTCCTTCTCAGATTGGCACTACTAGTATATAGAAACAATACTGATTTTTTATATTAATCTTGTATGCTGCCACTCTTATGAGTTCATTTATATCTCTAGTAGCTTTGTTGTAGATTTTTCAGGATTTTCAATGTGTAGGATTATATCATCTTTAAATAGTGAATTTTAACTTCTTCCTTTCCAATTTGAATGCCTTTTATTTATTTATCTTACTTGATTGCTTTTGTTAGAACCTCTAGCACTATATGGAACAACAATGTTGGTAGTGGACATCATTGTCTTATTCCTTTGCTCCTGATATCAGAAGGAATTCTTTCAGGCTTTGATCATTGAGTACAATGTAAGCTGTGGGTTTTTCATATTGATACTTTATCATGTTGATAATGTTTCCTTCAAATCCTAAAATTTGTAGTATTTTTATCAAGAAAGGATGCTCTATTTCATCAAATGCCTTTTCTGCATCAATCAAGATGATGATGTTATTTTTCCATTTTGATTTATTAATGTGGATTATTATGCTAATTGATGTTCTTCTGTTGAACTTCCCTTGCATACCAGGTATAAAATCCACTTGAATATGATGAATAAATCTTTAATGTGTTGTTGAATTCAATTAGCACGTATTTTATTGAGGATTTTTGCATATATATTAATTATTGAAATGGGTCTTTAATTTTCTCTTTTTCAGTAATATTTTTATCTGGCTTTAGTATTAAGGTGATATTGAGTTCATAGAATGAATTTAATAGTGTTTTTTCCTCTTCAATTTTTTGGAAGACTTTGAGTATTTTGGATTTTAAATCTCTAAATCCTTGGTAGAATTGATGTGTGAAGCAATCTGGTGCTAGGCTTTTCATTTTGGGGAGTTCGTTAATAATTGTTTCAACCTCTTTAATTGTGAGTGGTTTGTTATACTCTTGAATTCTAGGTTCAGTGTAAGTTGTTAGTGTATTGCTAGGAATTTTTCAAATTCATTTATATTGTCTAGTTTCTTGGCATACAATTGTTCATTATATCTTCTTATGATCATTTTTATTTCTGTGGGTAAATAGTAATGTCCCCATTTTCATTTCTAATTTTATTTATTTGCTTCTTCTCCATTTTTTTTCATTCTTCCTACAGGTTTGTAAATTTTGTTAATCTCAAAGAATCAACTTTTAGTGTTGCTAATTCTCTCTAATATTTTTTTCTCAATTTCATTTATTTCTTCTCTGATCTTTACAATTTCATTCCTTCTGCTTGTTTTGGGGGTAATTCCTTTTATTTAAGTTCCACCAGCAGTGCAGTTAGGTCATTGATTTTAGCCTTTTCTTCTTTTTTAATGTAAGCATTGAATGCTGTAAGTATCTCTCTAAGAACTACCTCCAGTGCATCCCATAGATTCTGATATGTTTTGTTCTCATTTTCCTTCATCTCTAGATATTTATTGATTTCTCTTGCAATTTCTTCTTTGAGCCACTGATTATTTAAGAGTGTGTTATTTAATTTCCATATATTTGTGAGTTTTTCTTTTTTTCTGTCTGTTGATTACCAGCATTATTCCATTAGGATCAGAGAAAGTATTTTTTATAATTTCAATGTTTTAAAATTTACTGAGATTTCTTTTGTTAACAAACATATTGGTTGTCCATGAACACCTGAGAAGAATGTATATTCTCTTGTTTTGAAGTCCAATTTTTTTGTATATGACTATTAGGTTTTCTTCTTTTATCATATTATGTAAGGTCTCAGTTTCTTTATAGATCCTCTGAACAGATATTCTTCCCAATGATCAAAGCTGTACATTGAAATCTCCAAATATTATTGTAAAGACACCTATTTTTCCCTTCTGTTTTGTCACTGTTTTCCTTGTGTAATTTGGGGCATTGGTTACATGCATATACACATTCTATTAAAATTTCTTTCTGATGATTGCCATTTTCTTAATATATAATGTTCTTGCTTATCTCTAATAAGAGCTTTCCTTTTAAAGGGTATTTCACCCATTATGAGTGTATCTATTCCAGCTTTTCTTTCTTTTGATTACTACATGTGAGGAATATCTTTTTCCAGCCTTTCACTTTCAATCTACTTCTGTCCTTCTGTCTAAGGTGAGAGTCTTGAAGACAGTGGAGAGATAGCTCATATTTTGTTATCCACTCCACCAGTCTGTGTCCTTTGACTTGGGAGTTTAATCCATGAACATCCAAAGTTATTACTATAAAAGGAGTTATTACTTTACACATTTAGACCTTTGAGTTTTATCTGTCATATCTTATTTTCATCACTCTTTTTACACTTTGAGTTACTTTTACTGATATCACCTTCATTTCTAGACTCACTTCCAAGTCTCTCTCTCCTGTATTTTCTTTTCAGGCTGTAGCACTCCCTTTAATGTTTCCTACAATGCTGGTTTCTTGGTTAAGAACTCTCTCAGTTTCTGCTTATCTGTCAACATTCTAAACTAGCCCTCATTTTTGAAGGCCAGTATTACCAGTTATAAGATTCTTGGGGGGCCGGCTCAATAGCCCAGTGGATAGGGCACTGGCATACCACATGGGAGGCCCTGGGTTCAATTCCTGGGGACCTCTCCTAGCGGGCAGACCGCCTTGAGAATGGCAAGCCACCATGGGCAGGCCGGAGCCACCGTGGGCAGGGCAAGAAGCTGCCACGGACAGGACAAGAGCCGCCATGGGCAGGGCAGGTCGCCCGCGGATGGAGCACAGCCAGCCACCCACGAACTGAAGCAAGCACCAGCCATGAACGGACGCAGAGACTGCCCACAAGTGGGGAAAGCCACGCCTGCGCAGTGACCACTCTCGGCA
>PVKH010021113.1:0-14412 GCA_004027955.1 Chaetophractus vellerosus | reverse complement strand
GCCCTATCCACTGGGCTACAGCCGGCCCCGGATCTTTCTTAATAAATAGAATGGTTAGGTGTTTCTTTCGGCAAAGGGGTGCTGTGAAAAATTTCTAGACACTAAGAGTGCCATGAACTGAAAAAGGATGAGAATGTGTTCTGGTAGTAAACTTGTTTTAATTTATATGGTGGTGGTAAATGAATTACAATTTCCTGGTGTTCTGAGAAGCATCATCTTACCTGCTGAGTTCCTTAATATCTGAACAATTTAGAGAAACACTGGGCTATGCATATTGAATTTAAAACCACAATCAATTTTCAAATGAATATTTTATGAATACACATATGTATTTGTGTGTGTGCATATATATACATATGAAATATAACGAAATACATAAATATGTGTATATGGAACCTCATGTACTTCCTTATGCCTAGAAGTTTTACATTGATTTGATGCTCAGTAAATTTTTGTTGCTGAATTTTATAACTGTTACAGATTCCTTCAGAATAAACTGTATTTTCCCCCTTTGAATTCCTTTATAGCAGGAGTTCTAAAAACTCTTGGATGGTACCCCATTTGTGGAGCAAATGATCCTGAGGTCCTCCTGTCCCAACAACTCTAATCAATCGGAAATAATTCAGTGACAGAAATAGATTTTCCATGTACAAGCTAATTTAAGGGGTGTGGGGGTGGGGGTGGGGTTGTGTATACATCTGTTATTATGGGCATGGATGATTTATATTTGAACTGGAAAATGTGTGTGTGTATGACTTATAAATCTAGTTAATATGAAATAACATGCCAAAACAGTTTCCATACAAATATGCATCACTATATACTGAGGGTTTAGCCAAACAACCCACAACAAACTAAATTGCAATCCTTTTGCTTTTTGACAACAAATTACTTTTCTTTTACTTTCATTGGCAATAATTTAGTTTGTTAATAAAGTTCATGCATTTTACTGAAGTCAGCCTTTTAAAACTGTGGAGCTGGAATTTTCTCAGTTCATAACAGGGCTTTCTGTTTTCCTTTGTATGCACACAATATTTCTCACTTAAAATGTAACAAAACAAAAACAACCTTTCCTTAAAGTGATGTCTGGGATTTGATTCAAAATAGTCCTGTGGGTGAGGAGTTGAGATTGAGTGGGAATAGATGAAACAATGTGTGATGCAAAGTTGCTCATTGTTGAAGCTGGATGGTACAGCTGGGGATTCATTATACTGTTCTCGAATTTTCTGTGTCTTTGAATGCATGCCCTCTTCTTGGGCAGTATTTGTACTCAGCCTGTTCATCTCCAGAGCCAGGGCCTTTCCCAACCCTGAGCAAAGAGCAACCCAGGGATCCCCTAGCTTCAATCGCTTCTTGACACACTTCTTTTTGTCTTTCTCTTCCTATTTTTGGTTGTCAATTTGCTCCTTCTTGGGAGCAGATATGGCTCAAGCAGTTGAGCACCTGCTTCCCACATGGGAGGTCCCGGGTTCGGTCCCCAGTGCCTCCTAAAAACAGAGGACAAACAACAAGCAAACACGAAAAAACCACCTCAGGGGAGCCGATGTGCTCAGTGGTTGAGTGCTGGCTCCCCACATACGAGGTCCCAGGTTCAATCCCGGGCCCCAGGCCCTAAAAAAAAAAAAAAATTGCTCCTTCTTTTCCCTCCCCACCTGTTTTTCTTTTCCTGTAGAAAACAACTCATAAATTTCCAGTGTAGTAAGATCAACTGCTAGAAAAGCCCTTTCCCAGGCTTATTTATATGCAATTACAAGCTATGCTCAAATCTTCATTTTAATGTGATAATTGAGCAGCCTTTTGTAAAAAAAAAAGCCAAGGCAAGAGCAAGGCTGTCAATATGGCTGAGACTGAGATGAGACAGGCTAACAGGGATTTGAACAAATTCTCAGCTTTTCTGAGGAGGGCATGAGGAGACTCCATACTGAAGTGAAATGCCTTGCCAAGTCCCAGAGTAGATCAGTACTTCAGGAATCTTGTACACTGGGTATAAGTTGGCATCACTAAATTTTATGTATGGGTGCAATAATAGGTTGGGGAGATAAGTTTTGTTTCTGTTTTCAAGGACTTTTGGGCTCTTTCCAAAATAATTATATCTTTAAAAAAATCTTTATATAAATCTAAGCTACTGAGATTAATTTTTCCCCCTGCCACAGCTAACAGTTTTGTAATTGCTATTCTTTCGCGTGGTACAAATATGCCTGTCCTTTCGTCAAGATCACTCTTTATGAACTACCCTAGAAAAGCCATCTGAATAATACTTATTTCTTTATAAGTATTAATATTTATTTTTTGATCAATGGAATCATTTCTAGGGGGCTGGCCCTTTTCTTGTCAAGTGTATTCTTTTTCTTAGGAATGTTTGCATGAACCCCTGCTTCCTATGGCCCCAAGGTTAATGGGTCCCTTTAACCTTGATACTTTTCATTTTGCTGGTTCTTATCACCTACTGCTATATTGGAGCTCCAGCCCTTTGCAAAACTTCCTTCCCCCACCTCTGCAGTGCCTCAGGAGCAGCTTAGGCCTGAAATCGTGTGGCAGGTGCTGGATCCCGTCTCGGCTACTTTCACTGGCTGCTGCTGCATCTGCTTGGCACAGCTGCTTTTCCACTGGGGTCAGCCCCCTCCTCTTGCATAACAGTATTGTGAGGTGGGGAAAACATATATGCTATTTCCTGAACATCTGGCAGCAGAATTCATTTTATGAAGAAAATAATCTTAGGGAAAACACCTTCATCAGTGCTTGAGGAAGAAAGCAAGGCTCCAAAGGCCTGGGTGTTGGCAGGACCTTTCTGCATGAGCCAAAGGAAGCACCTGTTGGTTGTTCGGAGAACTAAGGGGGTACACAAGATACAGAAGGGGGGGTGGGGACAGGGCACCAGTTAGGTGGCAGAAGGCTGTTCCCCCAAGTTTTCCACTATGCTTGTGCATGCCTGCCATGGAGTGTGTGTCTCCCTCTCTGTGTTTTGGCTTCCTTATCTTAAAACAGGGGATTCAAACTATATTATTTTTTCTCAAATTGGGGTCTAAAGACCCAGAGGGGCCCATGGTTCTATGAAAGGTCCCTATTTTTATTTGACTGATTTTCTAAAATTAATATAACCTAACTTTGGATCATCTTCTAATGAGTTCTGCCTCTTGATTTCAGTTTCTGAAGTTGAGGGCCCATATTAAGAAGCATGTTTTACATTGCAACCCAGCATTCACATACATGTGGATATAAATGCAATAAAAAGTTTCCTTCTTTGTTTTGGTTTTAACCAAAACACCATATTAATCAATAAACACTTGGGGTCTGTGAGAATTTTTCCCATGAAAAGAGACCTATGTATTACTAGTTTGAGAAACTCTGAACTCTGTGACCCGTGTAACTAAAACTTTCTGATCCTGTTATTAAGGAGAAGAGCACTGGCTGGCTGTGTTGTATCTGTGACCCGAGTGGGATTGTGAAGCCTGACCATCCATTGTGCTGATGTGTGCCGTGAGCCCTGGGTGGGCACTGAGGAAGAGTATAAGGACAGGTCTGCATGCACTCAGCACCCTGATTGGGAAAGAGTGGCATGGCAAGGCACGTATCCTCGAATGTCTTCCGTATGACACTGCATTTGTTTTAAGAACTCTTTCATGCTATATTGCTTCATGATTTAAAAATAACTAGAACACACTGTAAGACCTAATTTGGAAAGTGGTATATTATTATTTGCTTGGCGCCTGCCTTATCTGTTAAAGGTATATTTAGATAGCAATTACCACTAGACAGAATTTTCTCTGTCCAGTGTAAATTTTCCTGCACAATAATACCCTGACTGGGGTATCCTGTCCCAACCATAGGAAGTCTCATGATTGTGCATCTGTCAGACAAGGCAGTAGGAAGCCAAACCTGGTTTAAACAGCAAAGTGACCATTTGAGTTCCACCTTCAACATACCACCTGGGGATTTCTATCCCATGCCATGGCTCAGGGGCCATGGATATTATTCCTTTTCTTTCCCATTTAGGCTCATGCCCTCCTCCCTGCCTCCCCTCTTCACCCCCAGTTATAATTTTCTGTGGCAGGGAGATGTCCTTAGTGGTAAAGCCATATATTTTATGTTGCTTTGCTTCCATATAGTTGTTTTCATAACGTTTAGGTCATGTCATTCTCCAGGACCGCCCCCCCAAAAACTTTTTTTTTTAATTTTATGAAAAATTTTAAAAATACAAAAATGTAGCAAGAGTAATACCTGTAAATATTTCATATGTACATCTAACTGATATGGATATTTTTCCCATTTTTTCAAAACCATCATGCCATTATGATATAAAACAAAGTTAATAATAATGTTGATCTCTTAGTTCATCTAACATCTTGTTCACATTACAGTTTCCCCAGTAGTCTCAAAGATGTCTGTTACACTTGGTTTGATCTAAACACCGTCATACATTGCATTTGGTTGTTAGGTATCTTAAGTCCTTTATGCTGTAGAACAGGTGCCCCATCTATTAGCTGAACATAGTTTGCCAGACTTGAAGCAGCTGGTGCCAAAGTTACTTTGTAAGCAGATGTAACGCTTGGAGCCCATCTTTGATTATGCCAACTTAAAATAGTTCATTAGTAGAAAATGGGGCAACAAAAAGACATGATTTTCTGATTAAACTTTTAAAAAATTGTCATTTATTTATTTAGGGGTACATTTTTAAAGTGGCTGGATCGTTTATCTTGTATGATTTCTTACATTCTTGACTGAGGTGACTTTATCCTTGTGTTGTTGTTTAATATTTTTCTCTGTCCCCTATGTTTCCTATAAGCTGGTATTTGGATCGGAAGGCTTGATTACATTCCAATTAAATATTTCAGGCAAGAATACTTCATAGGAAGTGCTGTGTACTTTCAAATATATCACATCAGGAGGTGCCTAAAGTTTGGCAGTCCCACTTGCAATGATTTTAAGATTGATCAGCAGCTTTAGGGATTTTCAGCTTGATCCCTACATTGTAAAGCTCCCTGTCAACCTTTCATACCTTTAATGTCCACTGATGATTACTGCCAAGTTCCAGTATTTCATGAAGGAGATATAAAATGGTGATTTTCCAATTCTGACATTCCTTCTGCATTTTTTAGCTGGAATTCACCTCTGAAGAACTTTCCTCCATAAACTATTTGGGATGTAGTTCTTAGACCCTATTTTAAATCAGGGCCTTCTGAACTGGATCCCAGGTTATTATAATATCAGTATGAGAGCAGAGTAGAGGCAGGTATCAATTACAGAACAGCTAGGGGGTGTGATAGGTTGATGTGACAATTTGGCCAGATGATGGTGTCTGGTTGTTTGGTTAAGCAAGCACTTGCCTGATTGTTACCGAGAGGACATTTCATGGACTTAAATCATCAGTAAGTTGATTGCATCTATGTCTGGTTACATCTACAATCAACTGAAGAGACTGCCTTCAACAAGGAGTGACATCTCATCTAATCAGTTGAAGAACTTAAAGGAGAAGTGATTCTTTCAGCAGTCAGAAGAGAGAATTTCCATCTCTACTTCAACTAGCCAGCTGCTTCTGGGGAATTCATCGAAAATCTTCATTGGACTTCCCAGTTTGCAGCATGTCCTATGGAATTTGGACTTGTGCATCCCCACAGTAGTATGAGAGAATTTTTATAAGAAGCTCATAATATTTACAGATTTCTCCTGTTGGTTCTGTTTCCCTAGAGAACCCTGACTAATACAGGGGATCTATCTGGCCAGGCCACTAAGCCATGTGCACAATGACTGATGGGTCATGACTGCTTCCGCCCTTCATTTGGAAAGCACCAGCTTTTCAGCAAGCTGCAGGAGTGGAATGGAGGGATATTTGATTATACTGTGGGTAAATGTATCTTTGTGAGGCCTCTGAATGTTCTCCTTGGGCTACTGGTTTCCTAAGAAGATATGATAAACTCTAAAACTTTTCTTAGGGGGATAATTTGTTTTCCTGTCACCTTAAGAACAAACCAAGATACTTTGATCAGAATATCCCTATTCCTTAATTACATCCTTTCCCAAATTCCTTCAGTTCCCACCCTGCCTCCTTTTGGTAAGCACTGCCCCCCTCACCAAAAGTGCTATGGGGGCACTTTTGTCATTGACCCTTGCAGCATCTTTGTTACTGAGGGACTTTTTGTGGTACCTCTCTGACTGCTCCAGGGAGTCTTCCAATGGCCAACCTTTTCTCTGTTTAAAATATTTCTCTAGAGTAATGGAGCTAGCATGTCTACAACAGGCTGGAACTCTCCAGTGTTGGCAATAGAGAGTGAGGGAGGGAGAAGAGAAGAGAACTGTGGCTCTGAAATGGTATCCTTTGGTCTCAAGTTCCACTTTCATTCAGGGATAAAATGTCATGCTTTAGAGTCATCAACAGTAACTGTTAGGGGTTGGTGACCTCTGGAAGTTGACAAGAATATTAAATTCTAGGAAGCAACTAGAGTAGATCAGAATGATTTCTTGCCAGCTGTTCGCCACTATACATTTCCTGGGCACAGAGGCAGACTTTATTTCTCATCCCCTCTTGCAATTAAGGGTGACTGAGGTTCAGTCAATGGAATGTGAATTGAGAGGTGTGCACAACTTCCAGGCTGGCCCATGAAAAATTTCCACATGCTCTCTCCTTCATATTCCTTCTCCTTTTGGACTGGCTGGAATGGAGGCAGCCTCCAGGACTACCTTTAAAGTTGGCAGAGCCTCTGTCAGCCTGGGACCCTGGATGACAGCATGGAGGAGGCCCACCCCTCCGACCTGTTCATCTTCCCATTACTATCTATGAGCCAGAAAACAAATATCTACTGTATGTGAGCCTATTGTAACAAATGAAATTTCTCTCAAAGCCATCCATATCACCTTTTCACACTAAGCATCTAAAACCATCCAAAAACTGGAAGTACCCTGCCTTGCCAATAAGCTGTTAACAAGACTTAATTCAGGAGATCTGTCTTTCCTGGCATTCTGAGAAGCAGGGGCCCAAATTACTTCCAGCTGAAACGGAAAATAAACAAAATAAAGCAGAAACCCATCTGTGGAAAGAAGAATAATACCCTCCCCACCCCCACCCCCAAAGTCATCCACATTCCAATCTGCAGACTGGCAGAAGGGACTCTGCAGATGTGAGTGAGGGTACTGATCTTGAGATCAGGAGATTATAGTGGCTTGTTTAGGTGGGCCCAATCTAAATCACATGAGAAAAGTGGAGGAGGGAGGCAGAAGAGTAGGTCAAGAGATGTGATGTGAGGCCCTGACCCACTGTTGCTGTCTCTGAAGATGGAGGAAGGGACCGTGAGCCAAAGAAGGTAGGTGGGCCCTCAAGGCTGGAAGAGGCAAGGAAAGAGGTTCTCCACTAAAGTCTCTGGAAAGGAACTCAGCCTTGTGGATGCCTTGATTTTGACTCAGTGAGACTTCTCATGTTAGACTTCTGATTTACAGAACTGTAAGGTAATAAACTAAAGTTTGTGATAATTTGTTAGAGCAGCAATAGAAAATGAATGCACAACCCCACACAAAGCACTTAAATTGAAAAAACAAACAAACAAACACAAAAACATCTGCACAGTGAGCACATTTAAGGGTCCTTGATGTCATGCATCTATCTCTGGAAACTTGGACTCTTAATTAATGCATATTAATTAAGATGAGAATAATGTCCCCAATAGCTGAAATATATCCAAGCTGTTGCTATGATCCCAGACATTCAAGGGAAAATGTAAACATTTGGTCATATGTATGATTCCAAATATCTAGAGATTGGAATTGTATAGACAGGTGTAGACCAGCTACATCTGAGTAGGATTTTTCGGATTCACCTGGATGTCCTGGCAAGCATTGACATATCCAGACTATGTGGATCTGGGTGGAACTCCAGCAAGTCCTCATGTCTCAGGAGAGCAATGAAGTGCGGCCCTGGATGTCTGCTGGAGTCATGGGGAATGCTTCAATATGCGCCGCTAAATGCTGTGGTCAGGCCCCTGGGCAAGCAACACGATTGAGATTTTGTTTCCTTCTAAATCACCACGTCTCCTCTACTGTTGAAATGTGACTAAGCTGCTTCATCTTTCAATTAGAGTGTCATCTTCCTAATTCACACCAAGCAAAACAGTTGGAAAATAAAACCTCATGGGAGTGGGAGGTAAACATATAAGTAGGAACCAGGCACCGAAAGACTCAGATTCAGATCTTGTCTCAGTTCTGCCATAGATTCAGCATATGACCTTGCATTAACCGCCCTGATCATTAACATCACAGAACTCTAAAAGGTGATTAATAGTACCTACTGCACTAAAGTGGTGGGAACTAATAAATGGTACTTAAGGGTGTTGAGTAAGCCAAGTATAACAGTTACTGCTTTTAAGATTTCTCAGAATTTGTTAGAGTTACTTTTTTGTTGTTGTTACATATCCCCCCCTTTCTGCTTATTCTTGCTGTGTTCATTTTTTTTTTGCATTCTTCTGTGTCTGCTTTGTCTCCCCCCGTTGCGGTGACGCGCCGAGTCAGCTCACCACACAGGCGGCTTGCCCCACTTGTGGGCGGCTCTGCTCTGCTCGTGGGCGGCTCTGCTCTGTTTGCGGGTGACTTGCCCTGCCCATCGTGGCTTTTGCCCTGCCCGTGGCGGCTCTGCCGCCCACAGCGGCTTTGCCTTCTCAGGCGGTCTGCCAGCTCGGAGAGGTCCCCGGGAACTGAACCCGGGGCCTCCCATGTGGTGAACTGGCGCCCTATCCACTGGGCTACAGCCAGCCCCAGAGTTACTTTTGTTTTAAGGGCCATGATGAGTTCAGTAAGTCATTTCTGGGTTGGGTACCAGTTATCTTAGTATGCTAAATATTCTTAAAGCTACAGTAATTTCCTTGCTCTAGCTGTAACGTAATTCTGAAGATCAAATCAAGTACTCTTTGTACATAGTCATTGGAGGTTTATCTCTCTTCCCATATATGTGAAGCTTGTAATATAGATTTCAGCCTTACACTGAAGTCAGTTGGGGTCCAAAAAATATTTCTGTCACTTTTTTCTCAACATATTGGTGGTATAACTCTAACATAATAAAGAAATGGAAAATTATTAAGGTATAAAAATTGCTCTGAAGGGGTGTGTATGGTATAATTGATTATATTTGCTAAAAAGTTTTCTCATTATTTTGTAGTCAGTTTTTCTCTTCCTTTGTTTTGAGCTAGTCCCCAGCACCAGTTAGCTATGCTGCCGTTTTTTCCCTATCTAGCACAAGTTATTCCATCAAAAGGTACACGGTGTTTGGGATTAAAAACAACAACAACAACAACAGAAACAAAACAAACAGCTAACTAATATAGGAACTCCCCTCTCTCAAATTCCTTGAAGAAATATATATTAGCAGGACTGCTAGAAATCCATATTCATTTGTTATATGAAATTAGGATATTGAAACTGTATCCCACTGGTTATCTCTAATACCTTGTACCTGGGAAGCTGCTGCTTCTTGACTGTGGAAGTATGTATTGGTAATGATACCTTGCTCAGTGAGAAAGAAGAATAACATGGATTACCATAATACTACATAAAACTCAGTTCCTTCAAAACTTAACCAGAGATACTTTGCTGGACAAAGTAGGGCACACTCTTGAAGGATGCTGTCATGGTTAATTTCATATGTCAATTTGGTAGGTTATGGCATCCAGGTGTTTGGTCAAACACTGGTCTGCTTGTTACTGTGAGTCACATCTATAAGCAGTTGATTACATGTACAATCAACAAAAGAGATTGCCCTCAACAGTGTGGGGAGTTGCCTCATCTAATCAGTTGGAGTTCTTAAAAATCAGAACTGAGGATATCAGAGATCAAAAGAACAATTTCTGCCTCAACATCAGCATTGGCTCTTGCTGGAATTTTCAGCCAGCCAGCTTCTCCTGGGGGATTTGGACTAAGGACTTCAACGTCAACTTTGTCAGAGTTTCCAGCTTGTGGCCTGCTGGGGAGTTTGGGCTCCCCACAGTCATGTGAGCCAATTCCTTATACTAAATCTCTTTATATACATATCTCCTGTTGGTTATATTTCTCTGGAGAACCCTAACCAACACAGAGGCTGTGGTTTTTCTGACCTGATGAAGGAAAGAAGAGCAATGTGTGTGAGAAACTGTGTCCCTAGGAGTTGGCGAGGCTAGTACTCTTGTCATTATCCGATTACGTATTTCAACATATTTTCTTGCCTTGGGAAATTTTCCAGGTACACTTCTGTTTTCTTTTAGTGACTAAAAATGTCAATTACCAGCAGACAGGTGGTGTAGCTGACCTTTTAAAAAGACAGCCACAGAAGAGGTGTGCCTATGCATGGTCATTCTTTGTTCCTCTGAGTGGCTTGGAAACTAACAGAGTGTCTTTTATCCACTGAGCAAACCACTTCAGCTTTTCTTCTGCTCCCCTGCCCTGTCTTTTCATGCTGAGAAATGCTGTGAATGCAAAGCCTTGTAGCTGCTGATGCCAGGTATGCGATATAAAGTTTCTAAGAAAAGGGAGACCTTTAGGAGGCTGAGTAACCCAGGCGCAACATGATGGTGTTTTGGGCCAGGTGCTGATAGCAGAGGTGGTGAGAAGTGATTGGATTCTGGATGTGTTTTGAAGATAGAGCCAGCATGATCACCTGCCAGATTAGAATAGGGTGTAGGAGAAAGAGAAGAGACAAGTCTGATTCCAAGGTTTTGGCTCGAAGAACTAGAAGGATGGAAATATATCACTTGAGCTGGGGAAGGCTATGGTGGAGTAGGTTTTAGACTAAAGATCAGGGAAAGCCTTCTTTTCTTTCATTTGTACTTTATAAAATGTTACTGAATTTTATAATTTTAAAAATAATCATCTGGAGCTACAATCCTACATGATTTTCAACATGTGGAAGTGGCAGAAACATGGTAAAGAGAGGCAAAGGGGATGGAGGAAAAGAAGGCATTCCACAAATATCATTTTGCTCAGGGAAGGATATAAATATTGAATAACTCTAGCTATGTATTAAAATTTTGAATTTAAATGTATGTGTTTAAAATTTATCAGCAGAATAAAAATAGTATGTGTAACTTTCAATGGAGGGAAAAAGTGAAATAAAAACTTACTTCACAAAAAATTAGGAAGGAGAAGAAAGAATGACACAAATATGGTAAATAAAAAAATTGGAATAAGACGGCAAAAATGAGTCAGAATATATTGATAATGAATGGAATAACTTTCCCTTTTAGAAGGCCGAGTCTATCTGATTGGAAATACTACCTCCCAAACAAAATCATACTGGTTACAAGAGACCTGTCTAAACCAAAAGGACAAAGAAAGATTAAAAATAAAGAATTGAAAGAAATATACCATACAAACCAAAACAAAGATGGTATCAAGTGTAACTATCAGAAATAGACAAAATAGAGTTCAAGACAAAAAGTATCAGATACAACAGAGTGATATTTCATATTGATGAATGTTACAGTATACTAGAAATATTGAGATACTTTGTGGACCTACCAACATTGCTTCAAAACATAAAAAG
Organism: Chaetophractus vellerosus; assembly: GCA_004027955.1. Taxonomy (NCBI): domain Eukaryota; kingdom Metazoa; phylum Chordata; class Mammalia; order Cingulata; family Chlamyphoridae; genus Chaetophractus; species Chaetophractus vellerosus. The sequence goes on along the minus strand of PVKH010021113.1, from coordinate 2,921 downwards.
AAAATAAAAGCATACAAATACAAGGAGAAATTGTTAGATTTCCTCTTTGGCTAGATAAACCACTTTGAAAATTGACAGCTTAAATTTACAAGATAGCAAACAAAATAAAACGTAAAACAGCAACAACAAAAACCAAAAAACTGACAACCAGTTCCCAAAGGAGAAATCACACAGACCACGTGTCTAATACCAATGCAAAATTAATAAAATAAAAATTGCTAAAGGATATCTAAAATGTTTAAAAACAATATTCTAAGTAATTTTAAGGTAAAGAGGAAATAAAACCTGAAATGACAATACAGCAATAAAGGTACTACATTTTAAACCCTGAGGAAACTCAATCACTGAAGTTAAAACAGAAAGAAAAACTTACAGCCTTAAATACATTTGTTTTGAAAACAGGACAGAGACCATAAATGAACTTTTAGCGTTCAATTCAGGAAAATAGGAAAAGCTAAAACAAATGAAAAAGGCCAAGAAAAGATAGCCTAATGTGGTAGAAGGAAGAGAATGAAAAAAACAACCATAAGCGGAAATTAATGGAGTGGGTTTTAAAATCCTCAAACTTCGTCCATAAAACCAAACGCTAGTACTTTGAGAAGACCAATAAAATAGCAAACCTTTGGCAAGCATTACCATGAAAAAGAAGCAAGAACAAAAATAAAGAATTTTGGGAATGAGAAATGAGTTAAAATGAGAGAGAGAGACTTTTTTTTTTTAGCATTATCTTTTTCAGTAAAATTATGCAAAGAATTTGAAAACCTAGATGAAATTGCTATTTCTAGAGAGAGGGTACCCTGATTGGCCAATAAAAAGATTCTGTTCCTTGAGCATTTCCATGCCTTTGTAGTAGATTTGTTTGATTTTATCATCTCTTGAAATTATCCACCTTCCCTTTATCCCAACCCTGTACCCACCAAGTTTTTCAGGGTTGCAGATGAGACTAGAAGGTGTAGGCAACTGACAAGAGTAGTTAAAGGAACAGTTAAGTTACCGCTACGACTGTAGTTAATGCATTTCCAGGCCTTGACCACCTCCGAGGGAACCAGTGCCACTGAGCAAGGCAAGCCCACCGGAGCTGCAAAGCTTCCCCAGCTGTTGGTGAAGAACCCCCACCTGAGACTGATCACGGTCCTCAGGGAGCCTGGGAAGATCAGGCGCAAGAGCTCGTCTCCAGCACAAAATTTTCCACATGCGTCCTTTTAACCTTAAACATTTTTTGAAAAATTTGGCTTCTATTCCATAATATTTGTTTTAATATAAAGAGGTTGTAATAAATTTGACCCTCCAGAAAAATGCACCATGTTTAGCCTCTTGCTTTGCATACTGCTTGCGCCCCGGGGGGTGGTTCTGTCTCAGCATGAGGACCACAGGTGTACTGGAAAGACCCTGGATCCGGAATGCGGACATTTGACTCTAGCCCCATCTTTGTTAGCTGTGTGACATTTACATGTTGGTTTCCATTTTCTTTTTTGTACATTGGTGGGGGTAGGGTGGGCAGCAGTCAGGCTAGGTAATCATAAAGCCCCTCTCTTCTGTCATTCTATAAAGGCATGAAATCTTGATTTCCAGAGCCTTGACTCCATAGGGCCCAAGTGGTTGCACTTTATAGACCATAAGGTCCAATGTATACAGTGTGCTTCTCTTACCTCTTTATTGCCTCATAATTACAACAATAAGGGTTTTTGGTTATGGACTGAATAAAGAATGAGTGAGAATCTAGGCACAGCTGGTTTACACATTCCTCTTTCTATTTCCTACCTGGTAAGAAGTATGAATTAAATCCATAATCTGCCATTGGCAAGTAAAGTCATGGCATAAGATTTCCACAAATTTACTGTTTTCATATTCAACAGTCTCATCCTTTCTCCACCTGTGTCCTCCCTGATAGCCATTTAGCCACCTCTACAAGTGGCAGCCAAAGAAATAGTTTCATCTAACCTTCTCAACCAACAGCTGGAAAGTTTTATAAACTTTTTAAAGAAATGACTGTCAGCAAAGAGCTGTGCTTCTAGGCTCATCCAAATTGCTGTATAAAATACACTCCTTAAATTTACCAGATCATATTATCCATCAAGACAAGCATCATTCCTCTTCTTAAGCTTTTTAAGCTATTTCTTCAAGCTGCACCAAATTATGCTTCTTCCTGGAGAAGGAGGCTCTGTGCCCTGTTTGTAAGCTGGTGTGACTAACGTGGTTGGAATTGTTGAAAGGAGAAGAGAGAAGGAGAAAGAACTAATGTGCCTTAAGAACAGAGAATTTCACTAGGCCCTTTGCAGAATGCATTCCGGCTGATGTGTGCGTTATTATGTGGAGAGTATCACTCCCCTCCATCCAGACAGGGATTAGAATGGTCTCCATAACATGCCTTAAGGTCATACCGAGTAAGTGGCAGCTCTTGGCCTCATACTCAGTGCTAACAGTGCAGCTAGGTGGGCCTGGGCCAGCCACAGCCCCAACTGTGACTTCCTGTCACTCCTTCCCAACACCTATGCTGTCTGTTGTGATGATCTTTAACTCAGGTACAAGTGTGTTTGGATTTCTGCCCAGGTTGAGAATGAGTAATATCTCAGATCATACCTCGAGAGTGCAATGCAAAACTCCCCTTCTTGAGCTAAAAATCCAGAGTCATTTTTAAGTGACTAAGATTCTTACTTAGCGTCAAAGTGTGAGATTCTAGAATAGTTATCTTCAGTTGTTTCTGACATAAGGGAACGTCAGTGACTTACTTTCCCTAGTCTCTAATCACAGAACAGCCAGCTGCTGGTGTGCTTTTCTTCGAAAGAAGCCCTGAATTTAGAAACCTGATATTGGGGCTTTGGGTTATTATTGAATTACTGAAAGTGCTTGTGTGGAATGATAATGGAAAGGTTAATGAAAGTGACTGTCTTTGGCCTACAACTAGAGTTGTACTGGGATGC
>PVKH010021112.1:0-14416 GCA_004027955.1 Chaetophractus vellerosus | reverse complement strand
GTAGAAGAGCTCTGTGAGCTGCTTTCTACATGCAAGGCAAGCTCTACTACAGTGGTCAGGTCATCACCAGACAGATGGGGCCAGACATAAATGCTCCCAGCATGTGCACAGGGTTAATCTGTTCCATTTGGAACCGGGGCCAGGGCTCTGCGCACTGGATTGTGGGCCAGCTCCGTGCCAAGCCAGTGAAGGGTGAGGGAGGCTCCAGCTAAGGCTCCAGGAGACCCAACTGCTTTTAGGAAGCCTTTTTCTTGATTCAGTGCTTACTCTGTTACTGCAGTTTAACTGTTTTCTGGAGTCCTGAGAAAGATGATCCTGCCAGTTCATGCTGGTTGTTCAAAGCTTCTGTGAGGGAAAAGACCCCTGAAGCATCTTACCTTGATCAGGGCAGGGCCCCATTTAGTAAGTTTTATGAAATCTAGCTCTAGATCCTCCTGCAGATAATTATGACATCCCTCACCCAGTTAAAACTCCATTATTCTTTTGCTTATACTAAAGAATGTGGTAGAAACCTGAACCAAACTCACTACAACACTTACACACTGTATGAGTAACTGTGAATGAAATCACCTAATACACATTCAACATCTCCTATATGAAGTACCTCCAAAGAAATTTTAGAATGAATTGTTAAGAAAATCTTAGTTTCTTCTAAGAAAATGTGTGTTTTTCTCCCAGAGAACCAAAGTGAATTTTATAACTGATCATGTTTCTCATTTTGCTTTGGCTGTCAAATTTATATTTCATACATTGGTTTGAGGCTGTACGTACTCCAAAAAGATGTACTTAAATTTAATATATTCCTGTAAGTGTGGACCCTTTTTAAGTAGGACCTTTTAAAGATGGGGCTACTTCAGTTAAGCGGTTACCCAGCTCATTCCGGATGGGTCTGGATCCTCTTCCTTAAGTCCTTTATAAACAGAAGAATACAGAGAGAAAGAAAGCCACGGAAGCAAGAAGATGAAAACAACCAAACCCAGAAGAGAATCGAGAAATCAGCAGCCACCACCACGTGCCATGCCATGTGACAGAGGAGCCAAAGGTTGCTGGCAGCTGGTCTTTGGAAGAAAGCATTGCTTTTAGGATGCCTTGATTTGGACATTTTCTCAGCCTCAAACTGTAAGCTAATAAATCCCCACTGTTAAAGCCAATCCATTTCGTGGTATCTGCTTTAAGCAGCCTAGGAAACTAAAACACTTCATATTATAATTGTAAATTACTGTTTGCATATCTAAACATTCCTCTGGCCTTATCTTCTAATTCTACTTATATTTTCTAAACCTCAAGATTTTCTTTTTTTTCTGTACTATTTAATTCTTCATTTTCTTATGTCACATTTATCTGTGCAAAGAGACAAGCTCTAAATACGCAAATATATAAATGCCATTACCACCACATATTTGGGGCGTATACATATGTTTACCTGTGTAAACAAAGTGGTTTTTTGTCCAGAGATGACTTTTAATGTTTGTTGTCCTTGTGCAGAAGACGTGCTGACTCCTAGTGTTCCTTGGACTACTGAGCCAGTAGTCAACTGTTTTCCAGATGTCTGGGGTGATGGCTGGCCAACTAAAAATGTTCCCTAAGGGAAAAAAAAAACAAAAACTAATCTATAATTTGAAAAAGTTCAAATGACTTGCTCTCATCCTTTAAATACCAAGATCCCATGTTATAAGCTACAATGCTCTCCTTCAATTCTCCAATTTGGCCAAAATAACTGAGAAGAATAGCTTTGTTCTAAGTGTCACTACCAACAGTTATCCCCACTTCTCAAACTTGGCACGGTCCATAGGCTGTTGGAAACTGATCTTTTGCGATCTAGTTCAAGTCCCTAACTTTGGATTTAATCATGCAGGCTGATAATCATCCATCTTTCTAAATAAAAACATCTGAAACCAAAATTCCATTACCTTCCTTTGAAGAGAGCCAAAACTTTAGTGACAGGGGAAAGATGCAAACTTTATCTAATCTTGAATCTAACCTCTCAATAGCATAACTTGATAACATCTCTTTGTCCTTCTAACAGCAAATTTTCAATTGCATATTAATACTGTTTATTACCTCATGGATTTGGGAGGTAATAAACAGTATTTTTTGAGCCAGAAAGCTCTGGGTTTAAATTCATACTCTACCATTAGCTTAGCAGAGAAAGCTTGGTTCTTACTTATCTTTCTGAATCTCTATTTCCTCTTCTATAAAATGAAGATATTACATACCTGGCACTATTGTTGAGAGGGTTAGATTAAATGAGATGATAAATGTAGTACCTTATATGTCTAGCACACAGTAAGCACCCAGTAACTGGTATTATTACTGGAAATTCCCTGGTTTAACTGCCAAGTCTCAAAACAAAACAAACCCAAAATAACATAGTTTTGTAAAATGGCTAAAATGTTAGTACTGACCTCTGATCCCAGAGCTGTAAAGGTAAATCCACTATAATTAAAGACAGTTATTAAATGACTAATTATTTAAAAGATGCCATTCACAAATGACCAGACCTGTGGAGTTTGCTTGAGGATATAAGATGTGTAAGTCAGGTGCTGGGATATCCCACCAGGGCCTGTGGTGCTTTGGGCTCCTCCGGCTCCTCCTGCTGCTGCTCCTCCTCCACCTCCCCCTCCTCCACCACCACCACTACCTCCACCTCCTCCACCACCACCGGCGGCAGCTGAGCCAGACTGGAGATCTAAAAATACAATGAACAGCAACATCATAAGACAGCAACATCATAAGAAGTATCAAGCAGAGATTTAACAGAAAAATCAGATGAGACCAGAGAGATGTTTCCTCTATAACACCATTCCTTCTCCTCTCCTATTTTCCTCCTTCTTTTTTGTAGTATACCTATTGTAGAACAAGAGTTAGGAGAAATTTTTTGAAGATGGAGTATCAAGAGAGAGCTACCTGATACTAACATTTTTCTAGTCAAGTAATGATTTTAACCAATACTGAATTTTCTCAGATAGGTGTTTCCAGATTTTTTGACATCTGATTCAATTTTAGGGAAAATGCTGGAATTTAGCGTAATTTTACAGTTCTATTTTCTGTGTATATGTATGTGTGTCCCCACCACCCTGAGCAAAATTAAACTTTCCTTATATGTACACTGAGTTCAGGTTCCCATTCTTTTTTGCTTTTGGACCCTCTTTATTTCCCTCCCGGTGAGATAATGTATATAAGCTACCTGGAATATAAGTATCTAATCAATAAATATCAGAGTTCAACATCCTTTCCCACCTTAATTCCAGTGATTATTATTGGAGCAGATTCCTTCCCACTGGTTTACTTAGACACTATCTCACAAAAATGTAAGTAGCTCTCTGGATGAATTCTGGAATACTTAAATTGTCCTTTTCTCAGATATCTAACTTTTTGATAAACCAATGCTTAGGTATAAGGAAGAAATACCAGGGAGGGAGACTGGAATTCACCCATTATGGAGTTAATAAACAAACTGATTATTAGCTTATACACACTGTCTTTTGGCAAGGGGGGCTAATTTCTAATGGAACCTGATTGCTTTATAAATTCTACTTTTAATCCAGAGGAAAATCATTCCTTTTACTCTTTCCTTTCAGCATCACCAAAATTTGTTTTTCTCTGTATGTCAAAAGCAAAAGCTTATATAATTATTAATAAATTACCTAATTACTTTAGGGCTTTACTAAGACTTATACACTAAAGGTGAACCTGTATTTCTCTCTCCATCTCCAAACCTAGCAAACGTTAAGAAGTACATCCAAAGCATGGCAAGCAGAGACAGGTGATTCCAATTCTATTCCCATCCTTTTTAAAATGAAAATAGACTTCTAGGTACTGGAAGCAGATGGACCTTCTCAGGTGTCACCAGATAAGTTTTCCAATACCACCCCACTGAAAGGAGTTCAAGTAGACAGCTTTCTCTCAACACAGACTTCATGGCCATACCTCTCCAGTGTGATGTGTTCCTTACTCCAAACTCTGAACAGGGGAATCCCCAAAACAACAGTGCCACCTCCTAAGACTATGATTCTTTAAATCCACTTCTAATTATGTGTATGTTTTAAATCCACTGTTGGTAAATGCTGTCATTACACCACAGAATAGTTATGGAAATGCTTCCTGAAACAGATAAGAGCTGCCCCTCAGGTGAATGAGATGAACATACCAAGAGACCCAAGAATCAAATGATTTAATGACAGACTAACTAGCATTGTTGGTAGCTCGCAGGATGGCTCCTTGAGGGATCAGCAGCAGTTTTCCTTTTCCTGAAGGGTTCTTGCTGTTCGTTGTAAGGTAGAGTTTAGTGCCAGGGGGCAAATTTGCTAAATTGGCCAAATTTGTGGCTGGTAGCTGCAGTGTTGCCATCACTAAAATGGTAAAGGAGGGAAGGGAGGGAGGAAAAACAGTAAGATAAACTAGAATTGAGGGCAATGCTATCTCTAAAATTAAAATACAGAGAAATCAAATATTTATTAAATGCCATAGTTTCAGTGTCCTGGATTCACAATAAGGCCGATAAATTAATTTTTAATTAGCAAAGTATTAATTTATGGGCTAAACTAGTCTGCAACAAACTAATTTGTACCTGTATATAAAGAGGTGACCATTTGTCCTGGCTTGCCTGACTTGCTCACAGTTAAGTCCACAGTGGGACACACCTATGTCCCACTGTAATTATTAATAGTGACTTCTCAAAAGCACCACTGTTTAAATAATCAATAAAATGATTGCCCTAATTATGGACAAATACACATTTTTTTTCCTATTTGCTTAAAGCCCAATTTCTAATAACAGAAGAATCTACTGATTTGAAACATTTCTAGCCTCTGCCACTTGCTAAGAGCCAACAAGTAGCACACACGCTAGAAAACTGTAATTAACCTTTTTAAAGTCTCGCCTCAAAGAGCTTTCACTTCAGTTACTCCCTTAGAGTTTACTTATCTGTACACATAGCTGTAAAAAAAACCTCGAAATATTAGCCTTAAAAGGGACTTATTGATTAAATTTCTGCAGTTACTTTAAATTAAAATTTCCCCAAAATAAGGTCTAACGAACCACATGAGTCAGCCACAGGGAAAGGAATCCGACCTGCTGGAACAGTCATTCTCTTTGCCAATTCACTGTGTAAACCTTGGGAAACAGGAATCCAGGAAGCTGCCCCCCAAATACCTAGGAAGTATAGCACTAAAACTAAGTGCCACCCCTCTCCATTATTCCCAGAACTAATCCCATCACCTTACTTGGTGGTTTTTCTCAGCCACCTCTCCGGTCATCTACCTTCATCTGGAGTTACATCTCCATACTGCCTACATTTCCTGGTCTAAACTCATCTCCCCACTCCCTTCTACCTCCAAAACTTTCACCATGCCCCCCCCTGGAATTCCTGCTGTGTCCCGTTATATGTCTCTTTACCTTCTTTGAACATATCTGTTATAATTAAACCAACTGACCTTCCTGGCAGCCTCCTTAAGTTGGGGCTATTTTTTTAATCTTACATACATATACCTCAATATCTAAGGGACAGTTTGGCTTTCAGACCATCACTGCCCCTTACTCCTGGAAAAAAACAACAAAAACCCAGCTCCTTTGAGGCTCATACCCAGGAGTACCACCTTAACCCTCTCCTTTTGGTTACCATTTATTGAACTCCCCCTCATTTCCCTTCATTTAATAAAGACTGGCTCCTGACTTAAAGTCTTGTTCTGTATGCCAAAGACTGTTACCCTCAGCGACAACATTGTATATGACCTATTTTATTCTCTGGCATCTCAGCTGCTGATCCAAAATTCATTTTCTCCATCCACCTCAAACACTCAGTTTTAATGTCCAACAACTTTCATCATCACCAGCAATTGCACTACCTCTAAAATCTTAATTTTGGACACCCATTACCTTCTATTCTTAACCCACGTGCCCAAGTACAACTACTGTAACAATTCTTTAACCTCTTTGATGACCTTCAAAAATAAGTAAACATCCTACAACTTAGGTATAATTTTCATGGCTTCACAGAAACAATTCTCCAAGGCCTAAAACATATTCAGGTGTTTAAACTTCTTGTTGGTAGAAAATTCTTTAGTCAAATACCTCAAAATGCTGCTGGCAAATGGCCATAAGAAGATTTTAAGTCTGAAGTATAACCCCAAAGGGGATAAGGATGAGTATGAATTATTCTTTACACCTGAAGGGAGTTATCAAGGAGTGCCTATTCTTACCATTCTTGCTAAAACAAACAAACATACAAACCCATAATAAACTTAAATAAAAAATCTGTTCTATTTACAGACCCCTATGTAAAATGTTATATGGAAAGGAGTAACAAACTTTTTTATATGCTCCTTACAACATCAACCTACTAGGCTTCCCAGACAGAATCAAAGACCAAATAAATCAGTTGCAAAGGAAACTTTGGACAGGCTGTTGTTGAAAGGGCTCCCAATTCTTATCAGTTACCTGAGCCCTGGGATCCACTCTTCTGAGGGCCAGTGGCAGTGACCTGAGCCTTGGTTAAGGCCTGTACCGGCTGAGCAACAATGGTTCCTCCACCTCCACTTACAATTGCTTTGGCAACTCCTTGGGTCACAACTTGCTTTGGACCAACTGCTTTGGTGACAGAAGAGCTGGCTTTGGCTACAAGGATTTGGCCACCACTGATTGCCACAGCCTGTTTCACTGTTGAAGGTAAAGCAGACCCAACTGGTACCCCAACAACCTGTTCAAAACAGAGGAGAGTCCAGCAGTGTTTCTTCTCACAGTCTCTTTAAGAGCTCTTGGAACAGAACAATCTCACTGTTCTAGTGAAGTACAAAGCAAAGGCCTAGATATAATACATGGAATCTAATTCAGACATCTAGGAATTATACCTATGACAGATATGAAACAATAGCAATAGTTTTTACATTCTGGATATTGTAACACTAAAGGGTCAAAGATTTTTGTCTTGACCCCAGAGCTACTTTTTATAACTTATTTTAATTATAAACTAATATTTCTTTTTTATAGAAAATTTGGGTAACACAGAAAAATAAAGAAAAATTCTACTCATCCAGAAATAAACTCACCATTTTCCATGTATTTACTCCCAATTCTTTTTAATGCACATTTTGAAATACAGAATTGGGATCACACTGTACATACAGTTTTGTATTGCTTTTTAGTTATCATATTATAAACATTTTCCAATGTTATTTTTCAGAAACATTTTACAATGACCAAATAATACAATAGAATAAATATAAAATAATCTATGTAACCATTTCAAATATTGTTGAGTATTTAGGTAATTTTAAGTTATTTTTAACATCATTATGAAAACTGTGTAATAAACATTCTCATACCCCTTTCTTTATGTTACCTTTATCTGAAATGTTCATTTCTTTTCACATCTAGAATGCCTAACTATTCACATAACTTATTATATAGTGTAACCATGTACCTCTTCCAATACGAAAAGTCATCTTTTTCTATGTCTCTTTCTAAGCTTTCCTCTCTTTGAAGGTAGACATTTGGTTAAGGTTTAAGCAAGAAAAATATTTAACTGAACTAACAACAATGACACAAACAATATCCCAATACTCAAATTATGAGAATTAGAAATATTTGGTTCTGGAAAAATTGTAAACTCTTTCAAAGAAGAAAATACCATGGAATTCTTTTAAACCAAAGTAAATAGCGAGATGTTAAATTAGAAGAAACAATTTAATCAATGGTAAATTGGGACAGTGTTTCCCACTCCCCAGGCTCTTTAATTTATTAAAAAGAACTTTTCACCAGAAACTGGATGAGAACACTTTTAAAAGGTTATAAGAAATGCAAAGTACCTGTTTCTAAAGGCAGAAAGAGATAAAGTAGGAAGTACTTTGCACCTATCAGAATGGCAAAAATAATTTTAAAAGTCTGACAACACCAAGAGTTGACTAGAGAATATGGGGAAATAGGCATTTCCATTCATTGCAGTAGGAAGTTAAGTTTGTATGGCGACTTCGGGGAGTCCCTAGCATGTTTAGAAATTGAAAATTCACATATGCCACGTTGCAGCAATTCTACTTTTAGGAATATATCCTAGAGAAAAATCTTAGACATAAGCTCAAGAAAACATATACAAGAATGTCCAAGGTAGCATTATTTGTAATTTTTGCGGTACAGATAATGGATTATCACACATTAGTTAAAATGAATGAATTAGAACTATATATATCAGTACAGACCTTGAGAACATAATATTGAGTGAAGAGAGTTGCAGAAGAGTATGACTTTAAAAATATTTCACATAAATCTTTAAAACACACACAAACAAAACTACATGTTATTTATAGCTATATATTTATGTAATAAAAGTACAGACTAGAAAGAGACATATTATATTTATGATAATAATGCTTCTGGGAAGAACAAAATGGACTTCAAGATTACAGTCATGTTTTATTTCGAGGAAAAAAAAATCTGAAGTAAATCTTAACATTTGTTAAGCCAGGGTAGAGAATATACGGTAATAACTGCTACCTCATACAACTGTGAAGTGTAAATGAGAAAAAGTTTGTAAAATGCCTAGCCAACATGAGCACACAGTAAATACTGCTGTTAACCACAATACTGGTTATTTTTAACTGAAGACTGAAGGTAATCTACAGGGCTACATATGGAGATTAGGAAAAAAAAATGCCAAAGGGATAAACATTTGTCTCTGTCTTCAGCATTTGGCCAGGGAAGAGAGCCTTGATCTTAAACCATACAGAAATTAATCTTGAGTGAAATTCTAGAACACCTGTGATGTGCTTTAAAATATTCCAGGTAGAGAAATAAGATTAGCAAAGTGCTCATTATTGTTGAAATTGGGTAATGGGCACATGAGATTTTTTATGCTAGTCTCTCTACTTTAAAGTAGTCTCTCTACTTTGATGCATTTTCAAGAATTTCCATAATAAAAAGGGAAGGAAAGAAAGAAGGAACGAAAGAAAGTTAACTTAGAATGGAGATGAAAAATTCATCCACCTATTCTGGTTTGGTTGAAACATCCCTTTTATGATTATCTAAATCTCTTTTTTCTAACTGTATAGTCACCAAAAAAACACTTGACTACCATCTGATACTCTGAGTGGTACCATCTATGAAGAGAACACTTTGCAAATGATCAGGTCTAGTTTATCCTACCAAAATTGATATCCCATTATAAAATGTTAAATTGCATGCTAGAACTGATTCACTCTAGAGACCAGTAAAACCAAGTTTCTCAGCCTGCAAGGCTCAAGCATGGACCTGGAAATTGTGACCTCCAACTAGGACCCTCTGTTTAAGCAGCCATCATAGTGGTGACAACGTATTCATCTTTAAAAGTAATCTGATTTTTAGGGGACAAATCCTGTTTGAGACTATGACAACATGAAATGGCTCAATGATTCCTTAATCAGTTTTTTGTTTTAGACCAGGGTCTTCATCTCCACCCCCAACCTCTGCCTCCTGCTACCACCCAGCAACAGAGCTGAGGCAGTAACTGTGAAACAGAGATAAACATATGGTATTATCCAACCAAACCAAAACATATGGCAATCAAAGGCTATATTTCTAAAAGGAGCTTTAGAAAGCCTGGCTTATTTCTAAGAATTATCTTGTTTACAATCATCTTTGAAAAGTGACTACTTCCCTTGGCAGCAACTGGTTTTTGGATTTTTTTTTAATTGGTAGAGAAGGGGATTTTAAAAATTAAACTACAGTAATAAAATTACAATAAAACTCAGGAAATCAAGTCAGTTTTCTAGATTGACCCCAATAATCATGTCACCTATAATGGTATATGCTTGCAAGAACAGAAACTTTGTCAAAACCAACCAACAATTTTTACCATCCCTCAAAAAGCATGATTCCATGTACTTTTTTCAGGGTTATTGGCTTGCAGAAATATAGGTTGAGGCCAAATTATTTAAGGTCTGGAGTTAAATGAAAAGTATGAACTTTGTGGAGTGTTTCTATAGTCACAAAGACGGGCAAGATCATTCCTCCCAGAAATACTATGATATAAAAATCCTCCTTATTAATCAAGAAGTTTCCTGGGCATTTATTTTTTAAAAATCTTTCTTAATATAGAAAAAAATTTGAGTGTGGGGCAGAAACTAATAGTTAAAACCCAGTATACATGCTTTCCTTCTCTCTCACAGTGATAGAGCCCCCCATTTTTAGCTGGAGACATGGCCACATAAAATAACAACTATATTTCCCAGTCCCTTTGTAGTTAGATATGACCATCTGAATAATTTCTGGCTAAAGAGATTATGAAAAGTAGTGTGTGCAACTTTTGGGCCATGTCTCCCTTGGCTTTCCCCTTTCCCCCTTCTTGCTGGCTGGAAATGTGAACATGGTAACATGAGAGGAAATGGCTAACCATGGCTCCCAAGCTGAAAACTAAATGCTGAGAACGGCAAAGGAACTTGAAAGGAGTCTAGATTCTTAAGGATTGTGGAGCCACCACACTAAAACTGCCTATCTGGTCTTTTATGTGTGAGACAAACTTATTTAGGCCTCTGGTTTTGGATTTCTGTTACGGTAGTAGAACAGGCATCTTAACTAAAACAAGAGGCTTCACATCTCCTAAATTTGTCAATTTAGTATCCATTGCAAAAGCTATGTTACTGATAATCTACTTTTATATTCCGAAACTAGTTAAAAAAAAAAAAAAAAGAAAAGCTAAGACCTGTAAAGGACAATGATGCATGCACACTGGACCTATTTAATTTCTTCCCCCTAATTCCATATACCTGGACTTACTTTTCCTTTCCTGTGCTAACCTCTATGATCATACCCAAATGCTTCAAAATTTCCAGGCTATGTATGACACACACAACCTCTGCAAGAGCCAGTGAAACACGGTATCACAAGTCTGCCACAGGAGGGCAGTCCTTATTAGCAGAGCTTATTCACATGTACATACCACTCACAAGAGCAACATTCCCCTCCGCCCCCAATAGCCTTTTTTCTAAAAAAAAAACTTGAGAATGAGGAAGTACACCGTTCCTTTGGGGATAACCTATGCAAAGCTTTTTATGGACATTAAAAAATGGAGAAGGGCACTACAACCACAAATTAGCTTTCCTTTTTAATAACTCAACATTTCGATCTAGAACCTGAACTCACCTACCAATTCTTTTCCTTCTCACTTCCTATTCACAACATTTCTCTCTGTAGACACCCTTTCTTCTTTATTTGTTATGAAAAGTTCATTCTGATTCATGCATTGATTCAATGTTTCTATTTCTGTCCTCCATATACCATCACAAATCAGAATTAACCTTAGCAATCTGAAAGCTGAAGATTCCTTATGATTTCTTTCCCTCTAGATACTCAAAAGTACAGCCACTTACAATGTTCAACGAATAGTTGTGTTAACTATTACCATGTACTTATGCGCGCGCACACACACATGACCCATCCTCAGTCACATTATTAGCTACCATTTACTGAGTACTTTGGGTTAGGTCCTTTACGTGCAATGTTCTCTAATTCTACAAACCTGAAAGACAGGAGGTATTATTCTTAGACTAAATTGGCAGGGGGGTAATTGTTCAGAGAGATTAAGTAACCTGCCCAGGTCCCACAAGTAAGAGTGGCTGAAATCTGAGATTTGTAACAAACTTGTGTGTATTTGTTTTTTTACTATACTGTAAGAATCCACCTATTCCACAGTTCTCCTTTTTCATGCCCAATGCTGTACCCCTTTTCCTACTTTCATGAAAAATATAAGCTGTGTTTCTATTGTACCAAAGTTAATATTAGTATATCAGTATCATTTCTTTTCACCCTCTTGTTTTCTGACATTGTTTCTAGGAATGCATTTCAGCAATAACCAAGGACAGTCTGTACTTGCTTAAGTGAGTCCAAACCATGTATAAAATTTCCTGGGTAAACAGTGATGGTCTATTCTCATACTCTACTGCTTCTCTGCAGTCCTTCCACACTCTTCTTTTTAAGAGCCATTAAAGCTTATTCAGGGCATTCTAAACAAATCCACCTACTTGCTTTTAGTCCTTCCTACCATTAGACAGGTGGCAATTTAAGAAGAAAGCTGGTACAGTTTTTCAGCATCACTGGGTGAGTGGCAAAATGCAAAGGGGCAAAACATAGAGACTGACTTATCCCAGAGCTTCTAAGCACAACAGCTATGCCAGACTGATTTAAAACTAAATCATGTGTCTTTAGGTAAAGTTAAATGGATTTATGAGACACTTCTGGGTAGGAAGTCCAGGTGACACTAACTGATTCACTGACTGAAGGATTTTGACAGAAATTTGCTACTCCTGAAGCCAAAACAACTGGGAGAACACTAAGAAGCAGTTGGAGTTGTCTCCCTTAGTGATCCTGGATATAGAAGCCTGAAGTCAAATTTGATGCTGTAGCTCCATGGTTCCAAACTTGCCAAATCATATAAATCAGCAGGGCAGCTTGTTAAAAATCCAGATTCCTAGAGCCTCAAAAAATTCTGATTAAGTTTGGGATGGAGGACTAGGTGTCTCTAAGTTTGTGGGTTTTTTGTGTGTGTGTTTTTAAAAAAGATTTATTTATTTATTTGTTTCTCCCCACTCCCTCGTTGTTTGCACTTGCTGTGTCTGTTCGTCTTCCTTGTTTCTTTAGGAGGCACTGGGTACTGAACCCGGGACTTCCAATGTGGGAGGGAGGTGCCTAACTGCTTGAGCCACCTCTGTTCCCTGCTTTGTGAGTCTCTCATTATGTTTTTCTTCTTGTGTCTCTTGTTGCATCACCTTGTTGTATCAGCTTGCCATGCGTGCCCACTGAGCCAGCTCGCTGTCCTCTTTGGGAGGCACCGGGAACCAAACCACTGACCTCCCAAGTGGTAGGCAAGAGCTCAATCACTTAGCCACATCCACTTCCCATCTCTATGTTTTTAATCATCAGATGATTCTCAAGATCAGAAACGTTTGGGACATTAATGGACTCTTACAGATTTTACAGTCATTTTTAACTTTATAAATTTTTGTCTTGATGCTTATCTAGCTATACACACGAACCAAAATTAACTAAAAATCTTTCCCCCCATTTTATAGTACTCCTCTAGTTCACTCTTCCTAAATAGGCTAGCTCTCAAGTTGAAAAATAAAATCCTACATAATATTCTTAAATAGCTTTAGAGTAAATCTGCCAAAAAATTGAGATAATTTAACTCTAGATGTTCTAAAAACATGCTTAAGATAAAGACAATGCCTCATACATTTTAAGTAGTTCGGGAATGGGGAATTTTGGAGCCAGTAGACCTATGGTTCAAATCTTGTCATTTACTAGCTATTTGTTCTTGAGGAAGTTGCTTAACTTTTCAGAACCAGTTTCCTCATCTGTAAACAGGGATTAAAATATCCAGCTTGCAAGGTTGCTTCGAGAATTATAGATAATGTATAAATAAAAGCACAGCATATATAAGCACTCAATAGATACTATTTCTTATTGATGCAGAAAAACAGATATATGTGCTATTTTACAGTTTGTCCAATACTTTAATTTGCCTGTACCTCTCCAAATAAGGAAAATAAACTCTCTAAAGAGCCAAGAATCATTAAATATATCACACAGCACAAATATCAGAGATATAAACAAAACTAGAACATTCTATCAGAAATAAGTAAAACTGTGGACCTCAGTCCTGCCAGTTATTTTAGATTTGTATAAAGTAGAAATACGTGTCCATAAAGTCAATCACCTTCTCTGCCAAACAGATGAAACAGTGGCTCCTTGCCTCTTGGATTATTCCTAGGCTCTCTATAATACATGTTGTGCTCTTGCCAATGATTACTGTAGGAGCAGAAGGGTTTAACATGGACTGACTTGCTTTCCCAACCAGGTTTTCACCTACAGGTTTTTCTGGGATCAGCTTTCCTATCATTCTCAATCTTGTCAGCACTTGTCAATTATTTAAGCAAACAATGTTCATTTATATGTCAACTTCCCCATCCCTACCCAACACAAACCTTGGAGGGCTGAATCTTTGGTGAATGGGCAGTCCCTTCTCCAGCAGGTATGACCTGTTTTTGAGGGGACACAGCTATCATGTGACCCCCTTTCACAGTCACATACTGGGGGAGTGGTGACTGGCTGGCAGCTCCTGATGAGGGCACGTGGGGGGCTTCGCCAGGTTCCTGTTTGATGATCACCTTGTAACAAACATGATAATGACACTGAACAAACACCCTGTAATGGTTTGACAGTTTTATGTAATTATGAATTCCAAAAATATAAATTGAATCATGCTTGTAGACTGATCTCTTAATCTGGCCATGATTGGGTTGTGATTGGGGCGTTAACTGCCACATCCGTGGGACGCTGAGCCCCACCCCTTGGTGGGTGTGGTCTCAAGTATAAAAGACAAGACAAAAGACAGAGATTGGAGAAGCAGATTTTTGAGAAGCAGTTCTGATGTTGGAGAGGAGCGCTCCAG
>PVKH010021111.1:0-14416 GCA_004027955.1 Chaetophractus vellerosus | reverse complement strand
AATGGGCACTCAACCTCATTGGGACTTCCTTGTACGAAGCATGCTGCTTATCTCTTGCAGTTTTCAGAACTGTCTCCCTATCATTTGTATTTGATAGGGTTCTCAGTATAAGATGGGGTGTACTTTTCTTCGTGTTTATCCTGTTTAGTGTTATCCGAGCTTCTTGGATGTGCATATTCATGTTTTTTGCTAAGTTTGGGAGGTTCTCTATCATTATTTCTTCGAATATTCCTTCTCTCCCTGTCCCTCTTCTCCTTCTGGGACTCCTATAATGTGTATATTGGTGTGCTTGATGGTGTCTGAGAAGTGTGTTAAGCCATATTCACTTTTTAAAAAAGTTTTATTTATTTATATTTTTTAATAATAATTTTTTTTAAAAAAGATACTTAGATTACATAAATGTTACACAAAAATTATAGGGATTCCCATATGCCCTACCTCCCATACCTCCCACAACCTCCCACATAAACATCTTTCATTAGTATGGCACATAACCTGCAATGGATATACACATCCTGGGGCTTTGCCATTAAGCATGAACCATGGTTCACATTGCAGATCACACTCTCTCCCACACAGTTCAGCACGTTATATGATGATATAAAATGGCCTATATTTGTCATTGCAATGTCATTCAGGATAATTCCCAAGTCCTGAAAAAGCCCCTGTATTACAACTGCTTTTCCCTCTCCCTGCCCCCAAAGTGTCCTGTGGCCATTGGCTCCACATTACTGTTGTAATTTCTTCCATTGCTTGAATCACAATATGTCTATAATGGAATATCAGTAAGCCCACTCTAGTCCATAGCTCTTTCCCCAATCCTGAGAATTCTGGGATGGTGATGTCCACTCCACCTCCAAGTGAGAGGGGGCTTATATCCCATGGATAAGACGGATGGGATTATCCTGCCAGCAGCTGCAAACTCTCTCCATTCCTTAGGACGGCTGTTGTCCATCATCATCTCCCCACTGGGTGTCCTGGGTGAGTCCATTAAGCTGTAGAGTAGGAGTTGCAGCTCCACCGAGATTCTGGGCCCAGCTGGCACATGGACAGCCCAAAGACTCCAGTCTCTAGAAGTACACCTACAAACTCCAGCACCACACATAGGTTTGAATAGAAGGGACAGATGGACCATGTGCAGGGAAAACATATTTGAGTCCAATTCTCACTCTTAGGAGCACAGATTCCAAAGTAGGGCCCATTGATAAGGCATCAAACTCCAGGGCTATCCACCCTGATATAGGACCTGGATGTCTCCCGAGCACTCAGGAGCCCCTCTATTTGGGGTGATATCCACTTTGGAAGCCTATGAGTCCTACTGAGATGTGCATAAGCGTTACCGCAGGGATGACCTCCCGTCACCTTGAAGTCTCTTAGCCATATGAACTCATTTGTCTTTACCTTTTCCCCCTTTTATTTGAGGTCTTTTTCCAATCATGTTGCCAGTTGGCACTTGGTAGTAATCCCTTGTTGCCAGAGAGGCTCATCCCCGGTAGTCATGTCCCATGCTGGGAGGAAGGTAATGCATTCATATGCTGAGTTTGGCTTAGAGAGTGGCCACATCTGAGCAACAAGAAGGCTCTCAGGGTGTAACCCTTAGGTACCCCATAACAATAGGCTAAGTTTTGATTTCAAAGACTCATAAGGCTAGTCATCAATAACAAGAGCCTATCAGTGGATCATCCTCCTTTGCCAGACACTGCCCCTGCACTTGGGGGACTATTGCTGCTCCTTTGGAGAATGTGGCAGAGCTCTCCAGGATGGGGATTCAGTATTCTCTCATTTATTGAGCAATTCCCCACCCACTGTTACCATGCCCTGTGAGCATTTGAACAATGTTATATACCTTTTATGTATATTCATGTGAACATCCTCCCATGCATCCCCCATCCCTGACACCCCCCACCAACAATCCTCTCCTGCACCAGTTGTAACCCTTCTGTGATCCAAAGCTTCCTTAAAGATGAAGGCAACACAATAACCAAATATAATTAATAGGAAAATGAAATAATAGTAAGTTTAAACGTGAGAGATAAAATCCATGAAAACGTAAAAAAAAAAACTAAAAATAAAATAAAATTAAAGGATTGGGATATTCAAAAAGTGGGAAAAAATTTTTTTTAATTTCTTTTTTTTGACATTTTGCCTTTTATCACTGCAATATCTGGTGTCCAGTCTGTACTGTGGCACCTTGCCCCTCTCACTCCCCAGTATCTCACTATTTTTCATTTAATTTTCAACGAAGTTTTAGGTCACAGCAAAGTCACACACAGAATACAAGAGACTCTCATATACCCAAACTCCTCCTCCTTTCCTCACCCCATATTAAAACCTTTTTAAAAAAAAACTTATTTATTTATTTATTTATTTATTTATTTATTTATTTATTTATTTATTGTTACATATCCCTCCCCTTTCTGCTTACTGTTGCTGTGTGTTCATTTCTTGTGTTCTTCTATGTCTGCTCTGTCTCCCCCCGCTGCGGCAATGCTCCGAGTCAGCTCACCGCGCAGGCGGCTTGCCCCACCTGGGGGCAGCTCTGCTTCTGTTGCCAGGCGGCTTTTGCTCCATTCGCAGGCACTTTGTTCTGTTCGCAGGCGGTTTTGCTGTATTCGCAGTTGGCTCGCCTGGCCCATGGCGGCTTTGTCCTGCCCATGGCGGCTTTGCCCTGCCTGTGGTGGCTTTTTGCCCTGCCCATGGTGGCTCTGCCCCGCCCACGGCGGCTCTGCCCTCTCAGGCGGTCCACCCGCTCAGAGAGGTCCCCGGGAACTGAAGCCAGGGCCTCCCATGTGGTGCACCGGCACCCTATTCACTGGACTACAGCCGGCCCCTTAAAACCTTTTTGTATGTGGATGATAGCATTGTTATAGCTGATATACAGATAGTGAAACATAGCTACTAACATTGTCAGTGGTTTACAGTATGGGTTCCATTTTAGACTATACACTTTTATAAATTTTGATGATATTTACCATGTCCTGTGTCCATCATTGTAAGGTAATGAAAAACATTTCCACTGACCACTAAATACCCCCTGTTTGATCTATTATGTTCTTTCCTCCCCATCCCCCTGGGACCCACGATGACCCCCTGGCTTGACTCATTGGATAACAAGATTCATAGTTACATGCAACAAGAGGTCTTGACACACTGGTTTGTCCTCCCCTATTAAGAACCACCTTTGCTCTTAAGAGACGCCCACCTGTCTATTTCTAAATGAATCGGTCCTCCCCAAAATGGGAGTCCATCTCCTTCCCACTTATTGTGTGTGTCTCCACCCACTGATACAACACATTATGACAGAATGAACACTCACACACTCCCTAGAATCTTGTTCCAGATGTGCCATGTCCAGAATGCTCCCCCAACCAACACCCTAAACCAGTGATACTTCCTTGTCATATTGCCATAAGAGCTTTCCCACCTCTGTACTTTCAACTTCATATTCACAAATCCCAAGTGTTCACCTGGTCCCTCTCCCATCTCTCCCCCCCACCCCCAGTATCCTGGGTATTCTAACCTACCCTTCCCAACTTACCCCCCTGTCATCCCTGCACCACCCAATAATATCACTGCCCACCTGTCCTATCCCTTCAATACGCAACTACACTCTAACACTTTACCATAGATTACATCTGTATGGGTGATACCTCACAACTTTCTCCTCTCTTTCTCTTTCTTGTAAACCTATCTTTCAGACAATAGTTATGGGAGACTGCTCAATTTCCTTAATTCACATCAGTGAGGTCATGTACTGTTCATACTTCAATGCGGGGCTTGCTTTACTCAACATAAGGTCTTCAAGATTCATCCATGTTATCCTGTGTGTTAGCACTTTATTCCTTCTTACAGCTGAGTAATATTCCATTGTATGTATGTACCACATTTTGTTTATCCATTCATCTGTTGATGGGCATCTGGGTTGATTCCAACTTTTGGCAATAGTGAACAATGCCACTATGCACATTGGTGTGCATATATCTGTTCGTGTCTTTGCTTTCAATTCTTCTGGGTATATACCCAGCAGTGGAATCGCTGGATCATATGGAAGATCTATAGTTAGTTTTTTGAGGAACTGCCAAACTGTCCTCCACAGTGGCTTGACCATTCCACAATCCCACGAGCAGTGGATGAGGGTTCCCATTTCTCCACACCCTTTCCAACATTTATAGTCTTCTGTATTTTTAATAGCCACCATTCAAATGGGTGTAAGATGGTATCTCATTGTAGTTTTGATTTGCATTTCCCTAATAGCTAGCAATATCGACCATTTTTCATGTGCTTTTTAGCCATTTGTATTTCTTCCTTGGAGAAGTGTCTTTTCAGGTCACTTGCCCATTTTTGAAATGGATTGTTTGTCTTTCTATTTTCGAGTTGTAGTATTTCTTTATATTTGCAGGCTATTAGGCTCCTATCAGATATATGGTTGCCCAATATTTTCTCCCATTGGGTAGGCTGCCTCTTTATTTTCTTGATGACATCCTTTGGGGTACAAAAGTTTTTAATTTCGAGGAGATCCTATTTATCTATTTTTTCTTTTGCTGCCTATGCTTTGAGTGAAACCATTTCCTATTACAAAGTCTTGCAGATGCTTCCCAACATTATTTTCCAAGGTCTTTATGGTGTTGGCTCTTATATTTAGATCATTGATCCATGTTGAGTTGATTTTTGTATAAGGAATGAGATGTGTTCTTCTCTCATTCTTTTGGATATGGATATCCAGTTATCCAAGTACCACTTATTGAAGAGGCCATTCTCTCCCAACTGAGTGGGCTTGGTGGCCTTGTCAAATATCAGATGACTGTATATGCAAGGATCTATATCAGAACTCTCAATTGGGTTTCATTTGTCAGTATGTCTATCCTTGTGCAAATATCAAAAAGTTTTGACTGTAGCTTTGTAGTATGTTTTATAGTCAGGTAGTGTGATACCTCCAACTTCATTTTTCTTTTTCAATATGTCTTTGGTGATTCAGGGCCTCTTATCCTTCCAAATAAATTTTATAGTTAGTTTTTCAAATTCCTTAAAAAATACAGTGTTGATTTTTATTGGGATTGCATTAAATCTGTAGATTAGTTTGGGTAGGATAGACATCTTTATAATGTTTAATCTTCCTATCCAAGAACAGGGAATATTCTTCCATTTATTTAAGGCTTCTTTGAATTCCTTCAACACTGTTGTATAGTTTTCTGTATATAAGTCCTTTACATCTTTAGTTGAATATTCCTAGGCATTTGATTCTTTTTGTTACTATTGTAAATGGTATTTTTTTCTTGATTTCCTCCTCAGATTGCTCATTATTGGTGTACAGAAATGCTACAGATTTTTGAGCATTGATCTTATAGCCTGCTAAGTCACTGAACTCCTTTATAAGTTCTAGAAGTTCTGTTGTAGACTTCTCAGGCCTTTCTACGTATAGGATCATGTCATCTGCAAATAATGAAATTTTTACCTCTTGTTTTCCAATTTGAATGTTTTTTATACCTTTTTCTTGCCTCAGTGCTCAAGCAAATACTTCTTTTTTTTTTTTAAAGATTTATTTATTTTATTACATATCTCCCCTTCCCCCCACTGCGGTGACGCACCGAGACTTGGTCACTGCGCAGGCGCGGCTTTCCCCGCTTGTGGGCGGCTTCTGCTTCCATCACGGCCGGCTTTTCAGTTCGCGGGTGGCTGGCTGCGCTCGATTCGCGGGCAACCTGCCCTGCTCGTGGCGGCTTTTGCCTGTCCGTGGCAGCTTTTTTGCCCTGCCCACAGCGGCTCTGGCCTGCCCACGGCGGCTTGCCATTCTCAAGGCAGTCTGCCTGCTAGGAGAGGTCCCCGGGAACCGAACCCGGGCCTCCCATGTGGTATGCCGACGCCCTATCCACTGGGCTATCCAGTCGGCCCCTCAAGCAAATACTTCTAAGACAATGTTAAATATGAGTGGTGATAGTGGGCATGCTTGTCTTGTTCCTGATCTCAGAGGGAAGGTTTCAGGATTTCATCATTGAAGAAATGTTGAATATGAGTGGTGATAGTGGGCATGCTTGTCTTGTTCCTGATCTCAGAGGGAAGGTTTCAGGATTTCATCATTGAAGATGAAGTTAGCTTTGGGTTTTTCATATATACCCTTTATCATGCTCAGAAAGTTTCCTTCTTTTCCTATCTTTTGCAGTGTTTTTATCTGGAAAGGGTGCTGTATTTTGTCAAATGCTTTCTGTGCATTTATAGAGATGATCATGTGATTTTTTTCTTTCAATCTGTTTATGTAGTGTATTACATTTATTGATTTTCTTATGTTGAACCATCCTTGCATACCCAGGATGAAACCTACTTGGTCATGGTGTATAATTCTTTTGATATGTTGTTGAATGCGATTAGCAAGTATTTTGTTGAGAATTTTAGCATCTAAGTTCTTTAGAGGAATTGGTCTGTAATTTTCCTTTCTTGTGGTAATCTTTGTTGGGCTTTGGTATTAGGGTAGTGTTGGCATCATAGAATGAGTTAGGCAATGTTCCTTCTACTTCTATTTTTTGGAAGAGCTTAAGCAGGATTGGTGTTAGCTCTTTCCAGAATGTTTGGTAGAATTCAGCTGTGAAGCCATCTGGTCCTGGCCTCTTCTTAGTTGGGAGGTTTTTGATGACTGAGTCTATCTCTTTACTTGTAATTGGACTGTTGAGTTCAACAATTTATTCTTTTGTCAATGTGGGCTGCTTGTGAGTTTCTAGGAATTTGTCCATTTCCTCTAAATTATCATTCTTGTTGGCATATAATTTTTCAAAGTATCCTCTTATGATACTCTTTATTTCCATGGGTCAGTACTGATATCCCCTTCCTCATTCCTTATTTTGTGTATTTGCATTTTCTCTCTCTTTTTCTTTGTTGGTCTGGCTAAGGGATTGTCAATTTTATTGATCTCCTCAAAGAACCAGCTTTTGGTTTTGTTTATTTTTTCTAGTGCTTTCTTATTTTCTATTTCATTTAGTTCTGTTAAAATCTTTATTTCCTTCTTTCAATTTCCTTTGGGGTTGGTTTGTTGTTGCTTTTCCAATTCCTCCAGGTGTGCAGTTAGGTCTTCAATTTTAGCTTTCTCTTCTTTTTTAATATATGCATTTTATGGCTATGTATTTCCCTCTCAGTACAGCTTTGGCTGCATCCCATAGATTTTGATATGTTGTGTTGCCATTTTCATTCGTTTCAAGGTAGTTACCGATTTCTTTTGAGATATCCTCCTTGACCCACTGTATGTCTGAAAAGGTGTTGTTTAACTTCCACGTCTTTGTGCCTAATCCAGTTCTCTGGCCTTCACTGATTTCCAATTTCATTCCATTGTGGTCAGAGAAATTACTTTGTATAATCTCAATCTTTCTGAATTGAGAGTTGTTCTGTGGCCTAGCATGTGGTCTATCTTGGAATATGATCCATTTGAGCTTGAGAAGAATGTATATCCCTCTCTATTAGGGTGTTGTGTTCTGTATATGTCTATTAGGTCCAGCTCCTCTAATGTCTTATTCAGAGTCTTTGTTTCTTTATTGATTCTCTGTCTTAGATGTTCTGTCTAATGGTGATAATGTTGTATTAAAGTCCCCCACTATAATTGTAGAGGCATTTATGTCTCCACTTAGTTTTTCCAGTGTTTTCCTCATGTATTTTGAGGCACTCTGATTAGGTGCATAAATGTTTATGATTGTTCTCTCTTCTTGAAAGATTACCCCTTTTACTAATATATCATGTCCATCTGTGTCTCTTACAATAGTTTTGCATTTAAAGTCTATTTTATCCGATATTAGGATAGCTACTCCTACCCTTTTTTGTTTATTGTTTGCTTATAAAATTGTTTTCCAGCCATTCACTTTCAGCATCCTTGAATACATGGGTCTAAGGTGGGTTTCTTGTTGACAACATACAGACGGATCATATTTCCTTATCCATTTTGCCAATGTGTGTCTCTTGACTGGTGAGTTTAATCCATTAACATTCAGCGTTATTACTCTCAATGAATTTCTTACAATAGCCATATTTTCTTTGCATTTATGTATATCATACATTGTTTTTCTTTCCCTTTTTGTCTTTTTATTGTTCTTACACTCTCCTCTAACTCTCTCTCTCCTGTTTTTTTCCTTTCAACATGTAGAACTTACTTTAGTATTTCTTGAAGTGCAGGTTTCTTATTTCTGTTTATCTGTGAATATTTTGAATTCTCCATCATTTTTGAATGCCAGCTTTGCTGGATAGAGAATTCATGGCTGGAAGTTTTTTCTTTTAGTACCTTGACTATGTCATACCACTAACTTCTTGCCTCCATGGTTTCAGATGAGAAATCAGCACTTAACCTTATTGTGCTTCCCTTGTATGTGATGGTTCTTTTTTCTCTTGCTGCCTTGAGTCTTTTCTCTTTCTCCTGAGCATTGGATATTTTGATAATTATATGTCTTGTAGTAGCCTGTTGGGATTTATACTGTTTGGGGTGTGCTGTTCTTCCTATACATATACATCCATCTCCCTCAATAGGGTTGGGAAATTTTCAGCCATTATTTCCTTCAACACTCCTTCTGTTGCCTTTCCCTTCCTTTCTCCTTCTGGAATACCTATAATGCATATGTTCATGTGTTTTGTGTTGTCAGTTGGATCCCTAAGTCCCTGCTGTATTTTTTCTATCTTTTTATCTATCTGTTCTACTATCTGTTTGATTTCAGATGTACTGTCTTCCACATCACTAATTCTTTCTTCTGCCTGTTCAAATCTGCTGTTATGTGAATTCAGCGTTGTCATGGTTAGGCTAGTGTGTCATCTCAGCCAGGTAATTGTGTCCAGGTATTAGGTCCAGCAAGCACTGGGCTAATTGTAATACAAGAGCATTTATGGACTGCGATCACCAGTGAGTTTACTGCATGGATGGCTGATTACATCTGCATCAGTCAGGGAAACTGGATCAAGAATGGATGATGCTTTTATCCATTCAGTTGACTGCCATAAAAGGGAACTGATTTCAACATTCAGAGAGAATTTCCCAGCTCGTCGTTTGACAGCCAACTTCTCCCAGAAGCTCATCAAGGACCCTTCATCGGTCTTTCATCAGAGCCCCTGGCTTGCATCCTGCCTGTGGAACCTGGACTTGTGCTTCCCCATGGTCACGTGAGAGACTCTTATAAAATCTTATCTTTTTAACAGATATCTCCTGCTGATTCTGTTTCCTGAGAGAACCCTGACTAAAACAAGTGTCTTTTTTATTTCCTGGATTGTGCCATTCATCACCATCATATCTGTTATTTTTTTAATGTATGTTTACAATTTCTTCAGTATGTTCTCCTAGTATCTTCTTAATATCCTTAATCTCTTCCTTCACTTCATTAAGTTGGTCCATGATATTTGTTTGGACAGCTTTGATTAGTTTCGATGTTTTGCATCTCTTCTGGTTTTTAGTTTGTTCATTGGACTGGTCCATGTCTTCCTGTTTCTCAGTATGCTTTGTAATTTTTTGTTTCCCTCTGGTCATCATTTTATCTTGATGGGTTTATTCAGTTGATTAGCTTCTCTCTCTGCTCTAGAGTTTTATTTAGCTGGTGGTTCTGTGTGTGTGTTACATTTTATCTTTGACACTTTGTTCTTCTTGTTCTATTTCCTTCTTTTTTCTATGTTCCGATTTTATCTTGAGCAATCCACCTTGCTGTCCAGCTCCCTCCAGATTGATGTCCCTAAGGTTCTCACTCTGTGGGCTCCCAGAACAGACAACTTGGGCAGGATCCTGTCCCCAATCAGCCATACTCTGCAAGAGAAATGGTGAATGCCCACCTAAACCAATGCCATCTTCCCCTATCTATATTCACTTTTAATATTTCTTTTTTCTTTCTGCTCCTCAGCCTGACTCATTTCAAGTGTCTTGTCTTCAAGTTCACTGATTCTTTCTTCTGCCATCTCCAATATGCTCTTGTAACTCTCCTGGGAATTTTTCATTTCAATTATTGTGGTCTCCAACTCCATTTGTTCTGCTTTGGTTCCTTTTTAAAATTTCCATCTTTTTACTAAGAATCTCATATTGCTCGTTCATTACTTTCCTGATATCCTTTAATTCTTTCTCTGAATTTCCCTACATCTCCTTGAGCATTTTTTAAGATCATTTTTTAAAGGCTTTTTTTTTTTTTTTTTTTTTTTTTTTTTTTTTTTTTTTTTTTTTTTTTTTTTTTTTTTTTTTTTTTTTTTTTTTTTTTTTTTTTTTTTTTTTTTTTTTTTTTTTTTTTTTTTTTTTTTTTTTTTTTTTTTTTTTTGGTCTATCCATCTTCTTGTCTTGTTCATTGGTGTTTTCTGGAGTTTTACTGTCTTCCTTTGAAAGGGCCATCATTCCGTTTCTTTGTTTGTCTTGTACTCTTTTGATTAATATTGTACATTTTAATATTTTTAAATGTTAAGTCTGGGATTTATTCCCTGAGATGTCTATTTCTTTATTTTGTAACCAGCTAGTTGTAAGACAAAGATTTTCTTGAGTTTCAGCCCTCCTATTAAGAAGGTCTGCCCAAGGTGAATGCCATATGAGGGGTTTCCTGTCTCTCTGGACCTCTTTTTTGTCCTGGGCTTTTGGTTTATAGTTGTTTTGGAGTTCCCAGGTTGACAGGAGTTTGCTTGCCCCATTTGTTTCCCAGGAGACAGACCTCCCTCTCCTAGCTTTCTGAAGTCAGTAGGCCTTTGTCCCAGACTGTATGCCTCTATAGTTTTTTATTTTTTTACCTTCCTTTTGTTGTTTCAAGCTGCTTTTGCCTGGAAGGAAAATTCTGGGAGGAAGCACACCAGAGAAGACTTTCCCTAGTCAGTCTTTCCCAGCCGAAACAGGATCAGGGACCAAGAAGTGTGCACAGACCAGCTTGAAAGTACTCTGGAGTGGAATGGGAAAAGCTCCAAGAGCTTCTTCCATGGCTCCTCAAAGTTGAGCTTTCCTGTCCTGCCCAGCAAATGCAGCCCTTCAGCTAACTTTCCCCTGAAGTCTTGAGGAAGTGCAGTATCTTTAAATCTCCACAGCCACCACCCTGCCCAGGGAGGGTTATAACAATTGTTGCCGCCACCTTCACCACCTTTGTCAAGGCAGGTTGAAGCAATGTCTGCTGCTGCCTTTATTCAGGGTTGGTTGAAACGATGGCTGCCCTCAGAAATGGGTCCCAGAGTTCTGAATTCACTATCAAAAGGTGTGATTAGTGTGATCAGCTGTGCCCACTTCTGTTCTTGGAGAAGAGGGTTTTTATGGCCCTTTCTGTTACCAGTGAGCTAGCTAGGGATGTACCCCATGGCAGCCTGCTGTGAGAGTGGGGGATGGGCACTTGTAGCTGTTGCTGGGAGACCAATTTACAGTTCTTTATAATAATTTATCAGCCTCTTCCTCCCACTCTTCCCTGAATTCTGTACAGTGTTCTGGCTTCTAGAGTTTTAAAATAGTTGTTTCAGAAAGGTCTTGCTGTATAATAGTAGTTTCAGTGGAAGGACTGAGTCTTGGAGCTCCCTACTCTGACATCTTCCCACAAACCTCTCTACAAATGACTTTATATTTGAATTTATTAATGCCATCAAAGAAATAGGATTGTTCACTTTTTATTCTGGTTTCCCCTCATTCCACAATCTAGTCAATCACCAAATACAGCTGATTTTCTTCTGAACATATTGATCTAATATTTTCCCTTTTCATTCCCTGTTAGCACCTGTGCCCTAGCCTATTTCACCTCAATTTGTTTCCTCTAACCAGAGGTGGTGATACATATTTGGTGAGATCTGTGGCTTATATAATTGGGGGTCTTCTTCAAGAAAAAGAATCCAAATGTCAAAAACAAAATTATGTATATTGAAATGAGCCAGTGTAAGCTTCACAGTAGAGTGGCCTCTGTGCCCACCTGATCTATCAGGTGTTTAGAGTGCTAACAAAATTGGCAAGTTTCTGCTCCTATGGAGCTTACATTATTACAACAGGAAATAATGTTTCTGCTTTAAGGCCAGGATCAGTGATCCTTAGGGCCCGTGTAATACCACCATAACACTGCCACAGAAGAGGGGAAGTAAGCTCTTAAAACAGATAGTGATTGCCAATTTCATTCTTTCTCCCCACCCCTTCCCTTCTTCCTTCCCTTTTTATCTTATTTTATTTTTGTGCGCAGACTCAAATTCCTCTTCATCATCACCTGACCCACACTCCAACCAGAACTGTCCTTTCCAACTTGATTTTAAGTTCTGCCTTACTTTTTTAGGCTTGAGGCATCTTTCCTTGGGAAGTTACCTTCCATACTTCTGGTTCCATCTCCTGTCTCCCCAGTCCCTTCTCCCCAGAGCCACAAGCACCACAGGATGAGCAGGCAGGTAAAAAGTGAGTTTGTGAAAACAGGGTCTGGAACTTACTGCTTTATGTTCTTGACAATGGCCTAGTTCCTTACTATGCACGTGATGAGACACTCTGAGATCTTCTTTGTGATTTTCCTGTTTTATAAAAGCTGATATTCATTATGATAAAGATCATTTGAACATTCATTTATTATCTTAAATTGCATGTGCATAGGACCCTTGACATTTGCTGTATACCACACTTTCTGAATGTCCACTTTTATATTGGGAAAATCATATTCTGAAAAACACTACTATAGAGTCTTTTAAATGGAAAGCTTGTGAAGAGGAATCACCTGTTTATGAAATAATGAGGAAGCTTTTAAAAATGCAATTTCTAGGTCCTGTCCCATTATATATTGAAGAAAGCCGCAAATGCCTTTACGGACAGTGACAAGACCCGTGGTTCACAAATGCTAGTGAGCCCCAGAATCGCCACGGTTCTGGTTAAAACACAGATTACGGGGGCCCAACCCAAGACTTTTTGATTCAGTTAGTTTGGAATGAAGGCCGAGAATTGCCTTTCTGACAATGTCCCAAGTGATACTGCTGCTGCTTGTCCAGATACTTTGCTTTGAGAAGTACTGTACTAGGCTTTCTCATGAAGTGACATATTCACTGGCAAACTCCCATCACAGGTTCACCAAGAATACCATTCAAATAATAGCATCAACAAAATTACAAACCACCAAATGTCACAGATTTAGCAATTACTTCTAAGTGATCAATTTTAAATCCATAGATGCCAAAAGTCTACTGGATTTTGTTTGCTTTTTCACAGAGAGAGGCTTAACCTCTGTCTGTTTTATAGGAGACACATAGTCTTTTATTCAAGGACCAGACAATACTGTAATAGAGATGGTTCAAATCCTATGAAAATGAAACAAATGCACATATCAAACCTTTATTTAAATTTATAGCTGAATATCTACTTTTATGCATTAGAATTAAAATTGTTATTAATTTTAAATCTGTCACAATTTGATGATGACTATATTAGCAGGTTTCTCTGGGTTATTTGCATGAGGAAACCACCCCACAAGCGCAGTGGCATACAATAATAAAGATGTATTTCTTACTTATGTTAGAGGTTATCTGTAAATCAGTGGGGCTCTATTCTACATGTCTTTTGACCTAAAAGGAGTGGTCTCATTCTGGACATGCCATTATCATGCCAGAGGGAGGGAGAAATGGTAGAACCATATTATGGTTCATAAAGCTTCTGCTGGTATATAATATATGTTAATTTTGCTTAGATTCTGTTGGACAAGTAAAACACCGCCACATTTGACATCCGTGTGTCACAATACCATATCTGGGGATGTATAAACCTCTTACAGATTGAGCATTGAATGACTGGAAATCAAAGTACAATATCATATACTAGAAGCTAAACTTTTCATTTAGTTCTAAAAAGCCTGGAAAGCATGCCCAGGGATCTCAGTAATTGAATTAAGACCCCAAATACAGAACAAATTATTTCTCATCTGCCTTCTTTGTATTAGAAGAAAAGACAAGGCTAAATGATGGACAAACTGAAAAGGGAAGGCCACTAAAAAATCCTGGTCAGTCCACCCCCGACAATAGAAAACTATTGGTCAGCTCCTTGGCTTCCAACCTGCAATGCAGAATTAGAAAGCATCTCATAACACGTCAGGGACATTAAAGGGATTCATTAAGTCCCATCAAGGCTAAGTAATTTTCTCCAAGGTATTTCCAAGGTTTTGTGTTCCTTTAGGAAAAAAAAAGTCACTCAAAATTCTAAATTTATATTTAGTTGTTATTAAAGTCATGACATTGTACTTACTCTGGAAAGAACACCAGAAAACTTAATGTCCGACCTTGTTAAAATGATTTTAAATTGCTTTAAACTTTTTTTTTACTTTGATAAATGATATACCTTCTACTAATAAATGAATAGGGCCAAGGGCACTTAGTAATAAAGTTAACCTTGATCTCCTTCCTAAACCTAATAGAATTAGTTTACGTACTAGTTTATATATAATTAATGCACAGAACAACTCATTTTGCTCCTCTGGCATAGTTTTCTACTAACTCATTTTCTATACTTAAGAAAAAAATG
>PVKH010021110.1:0-14428 GCA_004027955.1 Chaetophractus vellerosus | reverse complement strand
TATGATGCAAGTTGGTCTATCTTCATTTTTCCATATGGATAGCCAGTTTTCCCTGCACCCCAATAATAATGGGTAAACTAGAAATCAGGTAATAGAGATTTTATATATTGCCTTTAAAGTAACAACAAATAGTAAATTTAGGGAATGTAAAGACAATAATGGGAAATTGTGGCAGAGAACTGGAATCTATAAAAACAGTAGTTACTTCCCTCAACATGATGTCTTCAAGTTTAATCCATGCTGTCTCCTGTATTATGACTTCATTCCTTTAAATGGCTCAATAATATTTCATTGTATGTATTTGTACCACATTTTATTTATCCATTCATCAGTTAATAGACACTTGGGTTGCTTCCATCTTTTGGCAATTGTGAATAGTGCTGTTATCAACATCAGCATGCAAATATCTGTTGAAGTCCCTGTTTTCAATTTTTTGTATATACCAACTAGGGGTATTACCAGGTCATAAAGTAGTTCTATACTTAGCTTTCTGAGGAACCACCAAATTGTTTTTCATAGCAGTTATATCGCTTTACATGGCCACCTACACTTTCCCCCATTAACAACATCTTTAATTAGTGTGGTACATTTGTTACAATTGATGAACACATATTGAAGCATTGCTACCAACCATGGTCTATAGTTGACATTATACTTTACACTTTGCATGACACAATTTTATAGGTTTGATAAAATATATTACAGGCTGTATCCATCATGGCAATGTCATGCAGAACAATTCCAATGTTTTCAAAATGTCCCATGTTATACCAAGTCTTCCCTTTCCCTTCCCTCAGAACCTCTGGTGACCACTGCCTTCATGACAATGACACAAGTTCTTCCATTGTTTGAATAATAATGTCTACTTTATTCCATAGTTTCATTCTCCTCTTATGTTTGTTTATTCTTCAATGTTGAGGATATTGGGATGGTGATACCCACTGTTTCTGATTGAGATGAGGCTTGGATCCTGTGGCAGTTTGAGATTACTTATGAATTCCAAAAAGAGAGATTATGTTTGTAAACTGGTCTGTTCCCCTGGGTGTGATCCCCTTTGATTGTATTAGATTCTGCTGAGATGCCTTTGATTAAATTATGTTAAGATTAGGACTTTGATTTGTCTACATCGACTACATCAGTAGGGTGTAACTCAGGGCTGATTACCTGCCCCTTTAGTGGGCTATATAAATGGACACTCACTCAAGAAGGCACACAGAAGAAGGCACAGGAAGAAAGACAGCCCCATAGACACAGAAGAATAGGGAACTTGGTCATTTTGGCCCTGCCAGGGACAGAAAGGAGAAGGTTCAAACAAGTAAAGCCCCTGTGAGCA
Organism: Chaetophractus vellerosus; assembly: GCA_004027955.1. NCBI lineage: Eukaryota > Metazoa > Chordata > Mammalia > Cingulata > Chlamyphoridae > Chaetophractus > Chaetophractus vellerosus. The sequence continues at coordinate 13,095 of PVKH010021110.1, read as the reverse complement.
CTGAAATATTTGCCTGATAGTTTGCCTCTGATGAGACCAGAGCCGTGAGTAGTTGAGAAGGACTGGAAAGAAAGGAGACTTCCACCCTACAGCTGAGATTGGAAGAAGCTGGGCCCATGGAGCTTTAAGAGGAAAAAAGGTGAAACCAGGCAGAGGTCACCTGCCATCTTGCATCAACACTTGGCAAAAGAGTTTGGTGAGTTAGTAACCCTCAGTTGGACTCTTTAGGGCCTTGTCACTGTAAGCTTCTACCTCAAATAAATACACTTTGTAAAAGCCAAAAGATTTCTGGAACATTGCATCAGCACCCTTTTGGCTGATTAACACAGATCCCATGGAGCAGGTGGATGGGAATATCTTGATTGTAGTTGTAGGTAATCTCTGTTTTTTGAGATGGGCATTTCCATCATCATCCTTTTTTTCGTTGTCCTAGGTGAGTCCAGTGAATTGGAGATTTGGCATTGCAGCTCTGCTGAGATTCAGGGTTCAACCAGCATATTAACAGACTAAAGATTTAAGTCTCTGGGACATATATTTAACAAGTATAATGCTCATTATAGGTTCAAACAAAAGAAGAAGAGCACTATGTAAGGAAATTGTAAGTGAGTCTAACTCTGTTACACTGGGGAGCATTTATTCCAAAGTAAGGCCCATTGAGAGGGTACAAATTCCTGAGATTGTCTGCCTTGCCTATAGTGAGTGTCTAGATGCCCTCAGGAGCCCCACTGAGGCACTGTTTACTGTGGCAGTCAATGAGATCCTGCTGAACTATGCATACCCATAACCTCTGTAATGACATCCCAACTCACTCTGAAATCTTTTAGTCATAAAAACTCATTTGTATTTAATATTTCCCCCTTTTTGTCAAGGTCTTTTTCTAATGCACACTAGTTGATGCTTGGTAATAATCCCTTGGTGTCAGGGAGGCCCATCCCTGGGAGACATGTCCCACACTGGGGGGCATGGGAGGGAGGTAATACATGTATATGGTCTGTCCTCTTTCTTTAGGCACTGCCCATATACTCGGGAGATTTTTGCTGCTCCCTTAAAGAATGTAGCAGTACTTCCTGGGAAACTTGAGAAAGCTTCTAATTCTTTACTCCTTCATACATTTTCTTCTTTTTCTTCCTTTATGGTTTCACTTTTCAGCAATTTTGCTACTAAGAGGCACTGGACGATATTGTTTTGCTGACTTTTCCTGTGCTTGGCATTCTTTGTCTATTCACTTAGCCATTTTCCCAATGCCAACGGGCAGTAAAACTGGGAAGAGACCTCAAAAAAAAGGGGGAAATGGTAAAGATAGATGAGTTCATATGGCTAAGAGACTTCAAAATAAGTCAGGAGGGCAACCCAGAGGTAACACTTATGCAATCCCAGTAGGACCTCCTAGACTTCCAATATGGAAATCACCTCAAACAGAGGGCCACCAGAGGTCTTTGAAGATATCCAGGTCCTATACCAGGGCAGATAATCCCAGAGTTTGGTACCTTACTAGTGGGCCCTAACTTGGAATTCTTGCTCCTGAGAGTGATAGAAACTGACCAAAATATGTCTACATTGCACATGGTCCAAATGTCTCTTCTATTCAAACCTATATTTGATGCCAGAGTTTTAGGTGTATTTCCATAGAACAGAGACTACATGCTGACCATAAGCCAACCGGGTCCAGAACTCTGAGAACCTGCAACTCCTATGCTACAACTCAATGGACTCAACCAGAACACCTAGTTGGGAGGTGACAATGGAAGACGGCTATGCAGGGGAATCCAGAGAGCCTGCAGCTGCAGGCAGGATAATCCCTTCCATGGTGGAGGGGACATTACCATTCCAGACTTCAAGATTGGGGGAACAACTATGGACTAGAATGGACTTGTAGGAGTCCTGATATAGAATTATGATGTATGCAATGCAAGAAATTGCAAAATTATGTGGAGCCAGGGTCATTGGACACTTTGGGAGCAGGGTGAGGGAAGAGCAATTGTAATGCAGGTTTTTTGTTTTGTTTTGTTTTTTGTTTTTGTTTGTTTGTTTGTTTGTTTGGGGGGTGGGACCTGGGAATTGTCATGGATGCTGCTGCAATGCAGGATGTAGGCCAGTTTGTATGATCATGTATCATTCAGGAACTGTAAAGAAAAGAGGGTTGTCTATGGCCTGAATTGTGATCTATGTCTGATGGCAAAGCCCCAAAATGTGTGTAACTATCAGAGGCGTTATGCCACACTTAGGGACGTGCATGTGGGGGGTTGTGGGGGGGGTGGGGGGGTGGCATATGGGTACTCCTGGAATCTCTGTGTAACATTTGTGTAATCAATGTATCCTAAAAATGTATATAGATATATTAAAAATAAATAAAAATTAATTTTAAAAAAAGAATTATTCATAATAGCCTAAGTATATGAATAATCCAGTGTCCATTAACAAAGGAATGAATAAGAATGGGATACATGTATGTTAGGGAATATTATTTCAGCCATAAGAAAGATATTATGAGACAGGCTGCAACATAGAAGAGCCTTGAAAACTTTAGGCTCAGTGAAATAGGAAGGCACGTAAGGCAAATATCATATGATATCACTTACAAGAGATGACTAAAAATAGCAAATTCACAGAGATAGAAATCAGACTAGAGATTGTTGAGGCATGTGGGGTGGGGAAATGAGGAGTAGTTGTAAAAAAAAGCCATTAAATCTCCTCTGTATCTTTTTTATGCTGTACTTTGAACAGTAGTCCTTCATTTCAATAAAGTTAACTTGATCAATATTTTTATCAATTGGTTTCATTGTGAACTACATTACAACTACTTAATTTTGCTCTCAGATTCTGTATGACAAGAGTTTGGGGAACACTCAATGGGACACTTCTCTCTTGCATTAGTTCTCTTTGGATAAGTATCCCTGTTCCCCTGTTCCAACTATTTCCTTAATCAAATTAGTGATCTTATGCTGACTCCCCAGATTTCTAAATAACTAATGTTTACTACACCATAGTGGTAGGATGATTCCAAAGATTCTAATTTTGCATGTTCAGTTAAATCCATGCAAAAGCTGTCCTTGTCAACAGTCCAGTTGGGAATGATAAAGGCATAGTGCTTAGCTGGCATATATTATACAATATAAATTATACATATAGGTAATGGAGATACAACCACAGGCTATTTTATCCAGATACAGTTCTCAATCTGAAGATCAAGAATGACCTTAGTCTATTCTGCTATGGTATCTCCAAATCGTGGGCCCTTCGTTATGCCCTCTCTACCCACAATGGGAGTCACTTAAAATTGAACACCAGTTTCTACTAATCTTGAAATATCTGTGTCCCATCCACAGGCCATTTCATCCAAAACATTACATAAGACTTTGGATCCTCTGCATGGGAAATAATGGGAGGATGAGCATGTCCAGTTCTTTTAATCAAACTATTTGAATTTTATGGTTTTAATTGATGGGTAGAGTCAGCCCATGTTCATGTTTTCCATTATTAACTATAATCCTCTTGATTGGATTTATATTTTCCCCAGTTAATATTTATGGAGTTAATTTGACAGGATTCTTTATGAAACTGGAGCCAGTTTTTCACCCTCTAAATGTCAATAATACCTTCTCAAATCTCCAGTAATAATTCCTCAATTTCCTCAATTTAATTACATTTTAAAAGTCATCAAAAAAAAAAAAAAAAGTCATCTAAAAGTTACACCCTGTCTTTTATACACATTTTCTCCTTAGTTCCATTTTTCTTTCATTAAGTATATTTATTTTTAATTGTGGTAAAATGTTTATAACATAACATTCATTTTAGCTATTTTACATAGACAATTATTTGATGTTAAATATTTTGGCAATACTTTCACCACTATTTCCAGAATATAATAATATTAATCCTTCCCCCAAATTTAGCCCCATGTTTTGTTGTCTAAACTAACCTATTGCTTACTACCTCTTGAATATTTTCCTGTCCACTCCAAGAGTGAGATTACTTATAGTGCAATAAATTGTGGAGTCTCCCATATGTGTCCACAGAATTAAATAGGGCACATTTCTCGGATTGTACAATCAACTTTCTAGGTGTTGCCTGCAAAATGCCGAGGACCAGCCTTGGCATTCAGTGGGACTACCAAAAGGTGATCAGCGTCAGCGAAAAAGACACACAGACACACACACAGACAGACACACAAGTTTGCTAGCCCAAGCTTCTTTTTTCTTTATTCTACATTCTTCATTCTATCTCTTATTCTCATTCTTATTCTTATTCTTATTCTTATTCTTATTCTTATTCTTATTCTTATTCTTATTCTTATTCTTATTCTTATTCTATCTCTTATTCTTATTCCAATTCTTATTCTTATTCTATCTTATTCTTATTCTATATTCTTATTCTATCTTATTCCTATTCTATCTTATTCTCTTATTCTTATTTTATCTTATTCTTATTCTATCTTATTCTTATTCTACATTCTTATTCTATCTTATTCTTATTCTATCTTTTATTCTTATTCTATCTTATTCTTATTCTATCTTATTCTTGTTCTATATTCTTATTCTATCTTATTCTTATTCTATCTCATTATTCTATCTCTTATTCTTATTCTACCTCTTATTCTTATTCTATCTCTTATTCTTATTCTATATTTTATTCTATTCTTATTCTTATTCTATATCTTATTCTTATTCTATTTTATTCTTATTCTATTTCTTATTCTTATTCTATAATACTTCTTCCTTTTAGTCCCCTTGCCACGTCTCAATTTTTATTTTTATATCTTTCCTCTGATCTCATTGTTTTCCCCTGGCCTAGTTTTTGCTATGCATACTTTTTTAAGTTTCCCTTACCCCATGGTACACCATTGTTTTTTATAATTGAGGGGATAAGTTACACTATGTTCACAATGCACCCATCATTTTCTCTGGGTTAGCAGAACATTAACCAGTTATTCCCCATTTATGCATCATGGTTTACAATCACAGTCCTTTTTTACATTTCTATGTTAGTACAAGGTACAGAATTACTAGACAATTGTCCTCTATAACACCCACAGTGCCACTTCATGTCCACAATGTCCATCCCTACTACAAAAGGGTCCTCACATGATATAAGTTTCAAAAAAGTCCCAATTGTTTTTCTCCATCAATACCTTCTGACATTTTTTCCACCAGGGCCGATTAACTGCAAAGATTTCTTGGCTCTACATAAAAGCAATATTTGTTGAAGCATTTCTTCTCTATTCCTCTTACTAGAGATCCTTGTTGATCTATATCTATAAAATGTGAGCACAGCACAATGGTGATTTGAGGCCAAGTAATTTTTTCCACAAATCCTAAGAACTTTCTCAAAAGCAGTTTTGCTGTAACTTGATTATTATTTAGAATTTTAGTAAGAAAAGCTCAGAGAAAGACAAAAGTGAGATAAAAAACACGAACACAGATTTCTTGCTGGGGTTGATAGGGAAACCAACAACTGGAGGACTGCTTTGCAGGTCCTCATTGCCGTGTGGCCTTTCTCTAGTGACTTTGCAGCTAGACAGGTGTGCTGGCAGTATGTTGGCTCCCAACACATAATAATCCTACAATTTCAGAAATGGTATTCTGTTTCTTAGTCAATGAAAGAGTAGGTAGATGCCTCTTTCAGGATACATGTGCCATACCCTCATCTTTACCCATTTCAAGTCAGTTGTCATACCTTTCAGAAAATTTGGCTTATGAAAGTTTGTAGCAACTTGGGAATCAGTACCAATCCAATGATCCTTTTCATTCAGCTGTATCTAGAATTGGCAATGTGCCAACTAGTTCTTTCTTCAGAGAATGTTTATCATCATAGGGTTATCAGACTTCTGCTCATATTTGGTGGTAAAGTGTTCCAGTGTTTTAACAAAATATCTTTAAGATTCTGTAGTTACCAGGCTGCAGCACTAGCTTCCTTTGCAGACTTACAGAACATCAATGGTGAGTTACTTTGCTTCTGAATATAACAATGTTTACCCAGATGGCCATGACCACTTGAACATATTCATATGCTATAAATGCGTGCCCCAGGTGCACCCTTCCCCAACATCCCCCAACAACACACCACACCAGTGATCCTCCCCTGCAACATTTGTGGCCCTTCTGTGATCCAAAACCTCTGCTAAAATAAAACCAAAAAGTATACAAACAGAAATAAAAATAAAAATAAAATCATTTTTCTTTCATCATCTTAAAATCTGTTATCTTTTATGTAAAGCGAAAATTTCTTCCATATGTTCCCTCAGTTTCTTATTTTTTTTAACTTTATCATCAAAGAAAGTTTAGGTTTTAGAAAAGTCACATATAAGATATAGGGGATTCCCATTTACCCAACCCCCTACTCCTTACCCCTCTCCTTATTCATAACATTTTAAATGTGTATGGTACATTTGTTAAAATTGATGAACAGATACTGAAGAATTGCTACTAACCATTGTCAGTAGTTTATGTTATGGTTTACATTTTGCAACTTACACTCTCACAGTTTTTGACAGAATTTAAAAGGACCTGTATCTGTCATTGCAAAATCATGCAGAACAATCCCAGTGCCCTAAAAGTTCCCCATGTTCCCTCCTCTTCTCTCAGGACCTATGGTAAATCTTAAGTTTCAATCTTTGAAGAATAAGGTTCATAGTTACATGCACTAATACTGAGGACTTGACATATTGGTCTATTTTCTTTTTTTAGGCACTGTCTGTTTTCTTGAGAGATTCTTGACCCTCTAAAAGAGAACATAGCGGGACTCCCCAGGATTTGAGATTAAATTTTTTCCTGTTTATTTTGTGGATCCCCACCCACTGAGATAACACACTATGATAAGTTGAACACATTCATATTCCACAGAAATATGCCCTAGGTGTACCCTATCCTGCATATCCCACAACTCCCAATGCTCTGCACCAAAAACCCTCCCAGGACATATTTGCCAAAGGAATATTCCCACCATTGTAGTTTTAACCACAGAACTACACATCTTCAGAGTTCACCTTTCTTTCCTGCAGCCCTCTGCCCAGTTCCATGGATAGTCCAACTAACCCCCCCACCATACTTCCCCTCACATTCCAGCACCATCAAAGTCAATCACATCACTGCACCACTAACACCCACAACTACTGCCCAACCACACCCTTTCCACTTTATCATAGATTTTTGCCATATTGAGCATTGGCTTACCACCCTCTATTCCATTTCTGCCTCCTGGTAGCCTATCTTCCAGACTTTAGCTTGGTGATTCTGCATAATTTGCTTAAGTCACATCAGTAAGGTCATGTAATATTTGTCCTTCAATGACTGGCTTACTTCACTCAACAGAATGTCTTCAAGATTTGTCCATGTTGACCCATGTTTCAAAACTTCTTTCCTTTTTACAGCTGTGTAATAAGCCATTGTAGTTATTTGCCACATATTGCTTATCCATTCATCTGTTGATGGATACTTGGGTTACTTCCAACTTTTAGCAATAGTGAATAATGCCACTATGAACCTTTGTGTGCATATATCTGTTCATATCCCTGATTCCAGTTCTTCTAGGTATGTACCCAGATGTGGGATTGCTGGATTATATGGCAGTCCTATTGTTAGCTTCATGAGGAACCACCAAACTGTCCTCCACAATTGTTGTAACATTCTACATTCCCACCAGTAGTGTATAAGTGTTCTCTTTCCTCCACATTCTCCCCAACACTTGTAGTTCTCTGCTTTTTAAATATCTGCTAGTCTAATATGTATAAATGATATCTCATTGTACTTTTGATTTGCACTTCCCTAATAGTTGGTTCTGTTGAGCATCTTTTCATGGGCTTTTTAGCCATTTGTATTTCTTTGGAAATGTGTCTATTTGAATCTCTTGCCCATTTTTTAAATGGACTGCTTTTCTTTTTCTTTTTGAGATGTTGGGTTTCTTTATATATGCTGACAAATTGCAAGTTATGAGATTGAATTAGTAACCATAAACCTCCCAACTAAGAAGAGGCACCACAAGAAAGGAAAACTACAGACCAATTTCTATAATGAACCTGGATGCCAAAATCCTCAACAAAATACTTGATAACCATATTCAAAAACACATCAAATGGATTATATACTATGACCAAGTGGATTTCATCCCTGGTATGCAAAGTTGGTTCAACATAAGAAAATCAATCAATGTAATAAATCACATTAATAGGTAAAAAGGAAAAATCACATGATCATCTCTTTTGATGCATAAAAAATATTTGACAAAATATAGCATCCTTCCTAGATAAAAACACTTCAAAATATAGGAATAGAAGGAAACTTCCTCAACATATAAAGGATATATATGAAAAACCCATGGCTAAAATCATATTGGATTTGTAACAATCCAATAAGATTTGGTCTATCATTTGGAACAAGACAAGGATCTCACGGTCACTGTTCTTATTAAACATTGTGTTAGAAGTACTTGCTTGAGCACTTAGGCACAAAGAAGGTAAAGGCATCCAAATTAGAAAGGAAGAGGTAGAAATTTCAATTTCATTTGGAACTATCCTATTAAAAAACCTTGAGAAATCTACAACAAAGCTTCTAGAACAGTTAAATGAGTTAAGTGAAGTGGCAAGATATCAGATCAACATGCAAAAGTCAGTTGCATTTTTGTACAGCAATAATGAGCAATCTGAGGAGGAAATTTAAAAAAATAAATCCATTTAAAATAGCAACTAAAAGAATAAAATAATTCAGAATAAACTTAACTAAAGATGTAAAGGACTTGTACTCAGAAAACTACAAAATATTGTTAAAGGAAATCAAAAAAGACCTAAACAAATGGAAGACTATTCCATGTTCATGGATTAGAAGACTAAGCATCATTAATATGTCTGTCTCACCCAAACGGACATAAAGATTTAACACAATCTCAAGAAAAATTACAACAGTATGTTTTACTGAATTGGAAAAGTAAATTATGAAATTTATTTGGAAGGACAAGTGACCCTGAATATCCAGAAAACATATTTAAAAAGAAAAGCAAAATTGTAGGAATCATGCTACATGACTTTAAATAATCCTACAACGCTACGGCAGCCAAAACTGCATGGTATTGGCACAAGTAGAGACATGCTGATCAATGGAACCAAACTGAGAGTTCTGATGTAGATCCTTGCATATATGGTTAAATGGTATTTGAAAAGGTCACCAAACCCATTCAACTGGGACAGAATGGCCTCTTAAACAAATGGTGCCTGGAGAACTGAATATCCATATCCAGAAGAATGGCAGGATCACCATCTCATGCCCTATTCAAAAATTAACTCAAGATGATCAAAGTTCTAAATATAAGAGCCAAGACCATAAAGCTCCTACAAGATAATGTAGGGAAGCAGCTATGAGAACTTGTAGTAGGAAATGTTTTCATAAATTTTATAACCAAAGTGGGAGCAATGAAATATAAAACTGATAAATGGGGCCTCCTTAAAATTAAAAACTTTTGTGCTTCAAATGCATTTGTCAAGAAAGTAAAAGGGCAGCCTACTCGATGGAAGAAAACATTTGGTAACTATTTATCCATGCATATATAATGTGAATGTTTATAATTTTGCTGATAGGCAGACAATTTAGTTAGCGCTTTCAGTGAGAATTCCAGTTTTTCAAAGGTTACAGGATTTATCTGTGTGTTTCCATGGAATTTCTTTTTTTTAAAGAGTCCAAAGCTTGAGAACTTTTTTGAACATATTTGATTTCACATGTTCAGTTATAAATTTTTGAAAAAGTCCCAAGGGAGTTATGTTTTCAATGTCAGTTTTTACCTCTGGGTTTCTCTTTTACATTTTGAACACAATGTCAATTTAATTTCTATTTTATGAGTTAATATACAGATTTTATAGTCTTTTAGATATATATCTAGTATTCTAAGGAATTCTTTTCTCAGATATTTTTTAAAGAGAAGTGAAATTATATCTAGTCTTCTATCTTGCTAGAAATGGAAATCCAACCATATTTCTTGTTTATTTATTTTTAATAACACCTATCTTCCTAATCTCTAACACAATGTCTAGCTTGACTTTTTCCTTCAAGAAATACTTGTTAAATAAATGAGAATATTGAAACTAAATATAATATGATGGGCATGTTGTATAGAATTGCAGATTTAGACTATTAGCAAAAGTGTTTGGGTTTTGGTGATGTGTTTTTGCTGCATAAGAAAGTTTAGAAGGGCCGGCTAGAGAGCTCAGTGGATAAGAGCACCGGTATACCACATGGAAGGCCCTGGGTTCAGTTCCCAGGGACCTCTCTGAGTGGCCAGATGGCCTTGAGAAAGACAAGCTGCTGTGGGTGGGGCAAAGCCACCGTGGGCAAGGCAAAAAGCCACCGTGGGCAGGGCAGAGGCCCCATGGGTATGATGGCAAAGTCACCCGTGAAACATGGAGCTGTCGCCTGCAAAGCGTGGAAGCCGGGCAGCCTGCAAAACACTGAGCACTGCTGCCCGCAAAACATGGAGTGGAGCTGCCTGTGAAAATGGAATAGAGCCACCCACGAATGGATTGAGCTGCCTCCATGGAGGGCCAACTGGGCGTATCGCCACAAAGATGTGGGGAGACAAGAAGCAGACATAGGAAAAAAAAACACAGAAGAATGGACACACAGCAAGAGCAAGCAGAAAGGGGGGATATGTAACAAAAAAAAAGAATGTTTAGAAAAAATGAGCTATTATCAAGCTGGATTCCATTTATGTATTTTTGCCTTACAAAGGATCTCTCAGTTCACATTATATTTTAATTGAATTCTATGCCATTCATATAAAATATTTACAACAAATATGTTAATATTTTCCATACTTTGCTCAATTTTTCATTCATTCTTTGAAGTTTTATTTATTTATTATTAAGCACCTTAGAGGAAACCAGTTCCATGGGAATACCTTGAGAAAGTCTCTGAAGAAATCAGAACACAATCCAAAATACAATTTTGTTATTGCGATTATGCTAGTTTAATCAACATCTGAACTATAGGTACTCTGGCTTCATTAAAGCAGAATTTATATATATATATATTAGTCCCTTCCTTCAAATTTCTCCTCCTTGAGGAAAGTATTAAAGATGTTAAACTATACTGTGTTTGTTTTCATCACATGTTGTATTTAAGTCTAAATTTTAATTTATTTTACCTGGAAGCATCTTCTATTGAATGCTGATCTTTCAGAATGTGAGAAATATATTAGCTGATTATGTTTCTGAGCGGAATGTAAGAAACCATGGACATGGACCTGAGTTTTCTAATAAATAAGCTGATATCCTAAATGTTTCTTTCATTTTTTGGTAAGTAACTTTAATTCCTTTTATTGTCATCTTAATTCTTTAAATTTTCTAATATTTCTATTCCATTGTGTAGATAATTAAAAATTTTAAATATGATGGAATACTAACAGTGTTTTCAATCTTGAAGTTGACCTCAGTAAAATCCCTATCCTACTTTTCAGTTCTTTTTCATGATTGCCATTTAATTTTTCTGACACTTATATAACTTATATTGTGATATTTAATGTAATTTAATTTCTAATTCCTTTAAAGCACAATATTTCTGAAATTATAATTTTCAAACAAAATCATAGTTATAAATGCTGATTTTTCATTTAGTTTAAAACTCAACTAAATAATTTGAATATATTATCAAAGTTGTCAAATCTATGGGCAATCTCTAAAAGCATGCAAGAAATCACAAAAGTATATAAATATTTATGTTATGTATTATCTCACATTTAATAAGGCAAATTCTCAATCACTTAAAATGACAATTTGATGGCTTAAAGTAATTCTACTAATAATGATAATTGATAAATTCACAGTACTGAAACATAATGGAAATGCTCTGAAATTGGAACATATTGATTACAAAGTTTTCAAACTTAAAGCAATCTCTTTGAAACAAAAGACATCAAAACTTCACTGTTCTACATATCTAGCTAGCTATAGCTCATGTAAATATATCTCTGCCTACCTAATTTATTAATGCTTACTTTATAGTCAAACTAACAGTATATTTTTTGTGGAGTTATTTTCTTCAATCCTTAGAACAATCTTGGGGATGTAAACATAATTATATATTGGATCTAAGAATTTAAATAAATTGTAGAATTAAATAAATGTGGATTTTGGCTGTATTAAGATTTGGCCCATGTCTAATATTGTCCTACAGTCTCCCCATTGTGGCAATTGAAATGTTTTAATTCAGGTACATAAGTAATATAAAATATAGATAAGCTAAATTGATCATTGTGTCCTATCATTTCTAAAATTATATCCCAATTTAATAGAGGACAAGGGAAAAAGAGAGTTGATTCTTAAGAAAATATAGCCCACTTTGAATATATGGTATAGGTAACCAAAGAGCCAATGGAAATTATAGTTTTAGTAAGCCTTAACTTTTCTAATGTATGGGTTGTAGGATGAAGAATGTGAAAAGTTTCAGAGGCCAATTAGTCAGCTTGATTGTCTTAATTTATTTGTGGTCTCAGTAAAAGCAGGAAACGTCTATCTGGTTCAGATATGTAAGATATGGTTTCTGTGTTCTAAGTCTCAGAGTTAGTGACTTTTTTCGGGCTGCTCTTCCACACAGCCATGTGGAAGATTGCCCTGAAGACAGAATCCAGAAAATTTTCTAAAAGTATTATGATATAGATAGGTTCATTGTCATGATTTTCAGAGTTAGGTGTTGTCCTAAATGCCTCCCCTAGTCCCAGAAACTAGTGTCTTTCTTAGACTATCACCGTAGGTACCTGTGGCCACTGTGGTGTATATAAAAAGCATTTGTAGATCAATTACATATCTAACTTCAAGATTTAGATAAATTAGAGACACAATAATTTCATATTCCAAAGAGGTGAAAAGAGAGCTTCAGTGAGTGACAATTTAATTTTGCAACTATATATTGTATATACTCCTATTAATTTCAACTGTCCTTAGTGTTTTCTTAGTATTGGTATGACTTCATTATTGAGGTAAGCAGTTTAGACACAGACTAAAGCTGTGAAAAACAGTTATCTCACCCATTGGTTTCTATGGAATATAACCAGATAAAACATCATTACTGGAAAAAATAGAGACAATCTATTTCTACTTGCTAATTTTACTGATGACATCAC
>PVKH010021109.1:0-14417 GCA_004027955.1 Chaetophractus vellerosus | reverse complement strand
AGAACTAAAAGTTGGTTCTTTGAGAAGATCAGTAAAGTTGATAAACCCTTAGCTGGAGTAACAAAGAGAGAAGATGCAAATAAACAAAATCAGAAATGAGAAGGGGAACATTATCACTGATCCAGCAGAAATAGAAGAGATCATAAGAGCATACTATGTGCGAATATTCTTGCTGATCTGATTTTGTGATAATCAAAGATTCCTAGGATCGGATCCCAGTGGCGAAAGGAGGAGAAGGATGAGAAGAGAGGGCAGGAAACTGACACAGAGAGTTGCCCAGCGAATGGACACAGAAACAGCAAAAACAGGGTGTGGGGGGGTGAAAATGGATAAGACTAAATAAATAAATAAATCCTTAAAAAATGTATAAGAGTGGAAGATACAGACTATAGTTAGTAGTAATACTTTGACAATGCTCTTTCATGATTTGTCAACAAATGTTTCAGAACAATGCAGGGTGCTTTGGGGGGTGATGTGTGGGAGTCCTTTATGATGTTATGCATGTTTGTTTTGCAAGTTCATGATGTTTATTGAACACTTATAGTTTATGTATGTTCATGTATGAATGATATACTTCCATAAATTGTTTTTTTAAAAAATGGGGATACTATGAACAACTGTATGCCAACAAACTAGACAACATTGATGAAGTAGACAAATTTCTGGAGATATGTGAACAAACCACACTGACCCTAGAAGAAATAGAAGACCTCAACAAACCAAACACAAGTAGAGATTGAAACAAACATAAAAAAAACCTCCCCAAAATAAAAAGTCCGGGACCAAGTGGCTTCACAGGTGAATTCTACCAATAATTTAAAGAAGTTCTTATACCAGTCTTCCTAAAACTCTTCCAAAATATTGAACAGGAAGGAACACTACCAAAGTCATTCTATGAAGTTAACATCACCCTACTACCAAAGCCAAATAAAGATATGGAAAAAATTACAAATTTCTTTAATGAATATTGATGCAAAACTCCTCAACAAAATACTTGCTAAACAAATCCAAAAACATTTCAAAAAAATTATACATCACCATCAGGTGGGTTTTATATCAGGTATGCATGGGTGAGTCAACATAAGAAAATCAGTGTAATATGCCACATTAATAAATTGAAGAAGAAAAATCACATCATTTCACTTGATGCAGAAATGGACATTTGACAAAATACAACACTCTTTCTTGATAAACATGCTCCGAAAGATAGAAGGAAACTTTCTCAGTATGATAAAGTGCATGTATGAAGAACCCACAGCTAACATTGTACTCAATGGAGAAAGACTGAAAGGTTTCCCTCTAAGGTCAGGAACAAGACAAGGATGCCCGCTGTTACCACTGTTACTCAATATGGTGCTAGAGGTTCTATTTAGAGCAATTAGGCAAGAAAAAGAAATAAAAGTGACCCAAATAGGAAAGGAAGAAGTAAAACTTTCATTATTTGCTGCTGATAATGATACAATATGTAGAAAATCCCGAAAAATCCACAACAAAACTATTAGAACTTTTAGACAGTTTCAGCAAAGTGGTGGGATACAAGATTAATACACAAAAATCAGTAGTGTTTCTTTTTTTTTATTTATTTATTCCCCCACCCCCATTGTTTGCAATCACTATCTGCTCTGTATCCATTTGCTGTGTGCTCTCTGTGTCTGCTCTTCTCTTTAGAAGGCACCGGCAACTGAACCTGATACCTCCCATGTGGGAAAGAGGTGCTCAGCCACCTCCGCTCCCTGCTTTGTTATCTCTCTCATTGTATTTCCTCTCTGTGTCTTCTTGTTGCATTATCCTTTTGCGTTAGCTCACCACACCAGCTTCCTGTTTTACTCGACTTCTCCAGGAGGCACCGGTAACTGAACCTGGGACCTCCCATGTGGTGAGTGGGAGCGCAATTGCTTGAGCCACATCTGCTTCCTGGTAGTGTTTCTATACACTACTAATTAGCAATCTGAGAAGAAAGTCAGAAAAAAAAATCAGTTTACAGTAGCAACTGAAAGAATCATATTTAAGAATAATTTTAACCACAGATATAAAGAACCTGTATTCAGAAAATTATAGAACATTGCTAAAAGAAACTAATGATGATCTAAATAAATGGAAGGATATTTCTTGTTCCTGGGTTGGAAGACTAAATATCATTAAGATGTCAGTTCTACCCAAACTAATGTATTCCTGCTAAAAACTCCAATATCCTTCTTTGTAGAAGTGGAAAAGCCAATTATCATTATCTGGAACGGTAAGGGGTCACCAGATAGCCAAAAATATCTTTAAAAAGAACAGGGGGACAGCTGTAGCCCAGTAGATAGGGTGCTGGTTCACCACATGGGAGGCCCCGGGTTCGGTTCCCGCGGGCCTCTCTGAGCGGGCAGACCGCCTTGAGAGGGCAAGCCGCCGTGGGTGGGATAGAGCCGCTGTGGGCAGGGCAAGTTGCCCGTGAGTGGGGCAAGCCGCCTGCACGGTGAGCTGACTCAGCGTGTCACCGCAACGGGGGGAGACAAAGCAGACACAGAAGAACACAAAAATGAACACAGCAAGAGCAAGCAGAAAGGGGGGGATATGTAACAAAAAAAAAGAAGAACAAAGTTGTAGGACTCTTGCTTCCAGACTTTATAATATACCATCTAGCTACAGTGGTAAAAAACAGCATGTTACTAGCATAAAGATAGACATATTCACCAATGGAATCTAATTGAGAATTCAGAAATAGACCCTCATACCTGTGGTCAAGTGATTTTTGACAAGGCAGTCAAACCCACTCAACTGAGTCACAGCAGCCTATTCAACAAATGGGCTTGGTAAATTGGATATCCATATCTGAAAGAAAAGAGATCCCTTATCTCATACCTCATACAAAAATTAATTCAAAATGCATCAAGGACCTAAATATAAAAACTACAACCGTAAAACTCCTAGAAGAAAATGAAGGGAAGCATTTTCAAGATATTGTAGTTGGTGGTGGTTTCTTGCACCTTACACCCAAAGTATGAGCAATAAAAGAAAAACTAGGTAAAATGGGACTATATTAAACACTTTTGTTCTTCAAAAGACTTTGTCAAGAAAGTAAAAAGGCAGCCTATTCAATGGGAAAAAATAATCAGAAACCATATATCCGATACAGGATTGATCTCCATGTTATATAAAGAGATCACACAACTTAACAAAAAGACAAACAACCCAATTAAAAAATGGGCAAAAGTATTGAATAGACATATTTCCAAAGTGAAAATACAAATGGCCAAAAGACACATGAAAACATGTTCAACATCACTAGCTATTAGGTAAATGCAGATCAAAACTACAATGAGATATCATCTTACACCATATAGAGTGGCCATTATTAAAATAAGAAAACTACAAGTAATGGAGAGGATGTGGAGAAATAGAAACGCTCCTTCACTGTTGGTGGAAGTGTAAAATGTTGAAGCCTCTGTGGAAGACAATCTGATGGTTCCTCAGGAAACTAAATATAGAACTACCATATGATCCAGCAATCCCGCTACTAGGAATATATTCAGAAGAGCTGAAAGCAAAGATGCCAACAAATGTTAGCACACCGATGTTAGCAGCATTATTCACAATTGCTAAAATATGGAAACAACCCAAGTGTCCGACAACCGATGAATGGATAAACAAACCATGGTATATCCATACAATGGTATATTATTCAGCTGAATGATCAATTGGGGAAGCACATGACAACATGGAGGAATTTGAGGATATTATGTTGAGTGAAATAAGCTAAACATAAAAGGATGGATATTGTATGGTCTCACTGATATGAACTAAATACAACGAGTAGACTTATGGAGTTGGACTATGAAGTGAGTGTAGGTTAGTAGGAGATGGTATATGGGATGTGAAGGGGGAAACAATGCTGGATGTATGTAGATTGTTTAATAAGGTCAAATATAAATATATGGTATTGGTTAGACTTGATGGTAACACATTATAATGAATGTAACAAATACCATTGATTTATGGATGTGATTGTGGATGAAGCCAGTAATCTAGGAAGATTAATATTAGTTGGAGAAGAGCTGGAGAATAATATTGGGAATGTGTAACTGATGTTAGCAGTAGATGAGGATTGTGGTTAATAATATCAATATAGGGGGCCGGCTGTAGCCCAGTGGGTAGGGCGCCGGTTTACCACATGGGAGGCCCTGGGTTTGGTCCCCAGGGCCTCCTCGAACGGGCAGACTGCCTCAAGAAGGCAAGCAGTGCAGGCGGGGCATGCCGCTGCAGGCAAAGGCAAGCCCCCGCAAGCAAGGGCGAGCCCCCGCGAGCAGGTAGGCCGCCACGCCGGTGAGCTGACTCGGCACGTTGCCCCAGCAGGAGGAGACAAGAGAAAAATGAACACAGCAAGAACAAGCAGAAGGGGGGGATGTATAATAAAAATATATATATAGGAGTGTTCTCTCCAGGGTGTTGAGAATGTGGTGATACGTGGGGAAAATAAAGCTAATTCAATTTATGAACTATAGTTAACAAAATTATAATATTTTTATAGCAGAAGCAAAGTTGGTACTGTATTAATGCTAAAGGTAAAAAAAAAAGAATATGGGGTTTGGTTTTGTGAGATGAATACAATTAAACTCCCCCCCCCCTTTTTTTTTTTATTAAAAAGGGGACCTTGACTGCGTCATTTAATTAGTCTGTGTTCGTGTGTATCTTTCTGAACACTAGAGGATCAACTTAGTAGTTGGAATTAGATGAGATAAAGTGCCTGGGAAGAACTTTTTAGGTGTAATTTTCCAATAACTTGTCGAACTGCCTTTTTCTGTTATTTCTTTGTTTTGCATTTAAAATAAAGTTATTTAAGTATATATCCCACTGAATAAGCCTTTGGTTAAAAAAAAAAGTTTGAGAGGTGAAAAATTCTCTAGTTTGTTTATTATTATTATTATTATTGAAATAATGAAAATGCTCTAATAATGATTGAAGTGATGAATACACAACTAGGTGCTTATACCAAATGCCATTGATTATACACTTTGGATATATGTATGCTTTATTAATATTTACTAATACAATTGATTTTTTTAAAATGGTGATATGTGACGATGGAATTATCTATCAGTTGTTACTCTGAGAATGAAACAAGTTTAAATTATCACCTTTTAAAATATCTCTCAGTTTTGGATGTTTTCTAATATGAAGTTTATCTTCAAAGTTTTTTTTATTTCCCCCTTTTCTTTTTTATTCTCAGGCGGAAGAAATAGTACTTTTTTGTCTCATAGTAACCAGGCTAATGTCCACCATTCTCTTATAAGTTCCTGGCTCAGCACGGATACTGCCAAAGACCGGATTGAAATCACAAGCTTGCTTCCCAGCAGGACTCTGTCAGTAAACAGTTTAGATGTTTTAGGTCCTTGTCTTGTTTGTGGAACTGATGCAGAAGCAGTTTATGTTACTAGACAACTTTTTTCATGAAAATGCCATAATTAGAAGATTTCAAGTAAAACACAGCCTTTTGAATTTCAACTTATGCACAAAAGTATTAGAAAATATGAGATGTGCAGTGGAAACATCAGTATAAATTATTGTTAATATTGATGGTCCAGTTTTGTGGCTTTTGTTAGTTGGATACTCCTATGACAGTTGCAGACTCCAATAGATGCCACGATGGCAAAGAATTTGAATATGTGGAAGATCATCAGAGGAGCCCTTGTCCTG
This sequence comes from Chaetophractus vellerosus, assembly GCA_004027955.1. Taxonomy (NCBI): domain Eukaryota; kingdom Metazoa; phylum Chordata; class Mammalia; order Cingulata; family Chlamyphoridae; genus Chaetophractus; species Chaetophractus vellerosus. The sequence continues at coordinate 8,741 of PVKH010021109.1, read as the reverse complement.
CCTTCAAGCAAACTATTTTTGATGGCTCGTGGAATCAACCTTCCATTTTTGTCATTGGAAGACTTAGACTCACTGTCAGATCCCCAACTAGTTCCTATAGTTTTATGATCAGTATGTAGTCTACCCGTCCTTGGTGGCATTTGCCAGTATTCATGTTATTTCTCATTATTGCAAGAATTTTCTTCAATCCTTCCACATTTTATTTCCGTAACAATTTTGGATAAATTTTTTTTTCAGAAAAAATTGAGTAGAGCAAAGTGACAAATTTATAGTCATGTTCAAAACATTGTAATGATGAAAATGTGTTCATGGGTTCCTTTATTATAATAGTTTTGAACAGAATCTTGTCACCTGCTTAGACCCACATTTATTTTTCTTGGGAAAAGAAAAGAAAAAAATGCATTTTTTCAAAAGGAATTTTGGTTTTGGTTTTGAAACAGATGGAAACTGCTGAACTGGACGTTGTGCAATAAAATAGAAAAATTTAATATTGATAACTGATCTGATTTCCAGACTAAAATTTCATAGGTAACATATGAGGATGGTATGAAGAGGTTTGAGATTTTAAAACTTCACTATTGTTTTTATCAGAAACATTAATGATGACCTCATGGCATTGTTTGCTAAGTGCGTTATTGAACTGATGAGGCCTGAGTGATTGTTGCTATCACACAATTGAAGTATGCATTCATTTATTTTAAAATTCCAGGAGTAGTAAATCTGGTAAGATTGTTGCTTTTCTTTCCCAATAAATCAATAAATTTTTTTCTTTCTCTTTTTTTTTTTTTAATGCCATCTTACCTCAGGGTTGGTTTTGAATTTGTTTGTGGCCAAAACTTTAAAATGAAGTACAGGGGAGCAGATGTGGCTTAAGTGGTTGAGCGCCTGCTTCCCCATGGGAGGTCCCGAGTTCAGTACCTGGTGCCTCCTAAAAAAAAAGCAAGCAGACAAGTGAAAAAACCAGCTCAGGACAGCCGATGTGGCTCTGTAGTTGAGCGCAGCTAGTTCCAAAGAATGTAAGAAAGGACAAAAACTGTGCTGAATATTTAATCTGTTTATACTTTTATTGCTAGGACTGATTTTGAAAACTTTTGTTCTTACAAAAGTAATTCATTAGACAAATAAAACAATTTAAGAACTCATAATCTCAATCAGAGACAGCTAATAGTATTTACAGATCCTTTTCTGTGCATTAATGTGTAACTTTTGTAAAAATGAAAATATGTGTTAAATTTGTAAACCACATTCCCTAGCAGTAAACACATTTCCCTACTCTCATTTTGATTATTTTGGTTTCCTGTGATTACTTCACATTACCAGGTTTTCACTGTTATTAATGTTGTAATATCTAATTTGTATTTTAAAATTTGCTCATATCTTTAGCCATTTTTATTATCTTAGGTATTTTGGCATTTTCTTATAAATTGTAAGAGCTTTTCATATATAAAAATTTTTTACCTATGGCATATAATGCAAACATTTTCAGATTCTCTTTTTGCTATATGGTACTTTTTACAGAAGTTTATATTTTGTGTGTAGTGAAATCAGTTGATTTCTATCTTAAAGTTGCCCCTACCTTCTCTTTCTTCATGTATTTGTTGAAGAAACTGGGTCATCTATCTTGTAGAACTTCCTGCATTCAGGATTTGGCTGATTATATACCTGAGGTATCATTTTACAGCTTTATCTGTCCTCTACATTTCCTGGAAACTAGTACTTAAACTAGAGCTGAGATTCAGGTTGGCTTTTGTCATCAGTGCTTCATGGGAAGTGTTAGGCTGCTGCTTACTTACTATTGCATCACAGCCAAAGGGACATCATGCCTGTCCTTCTTTTAGTGATGTCAAGATTGATGAGTAGGTTCGAATGTCTTATAATGCTTTAAGCTCCATATCTGCCACTTTCATTTTTCTCAGTTCTTTTTTCTTTTACTCCATTACTTCTAAAGGTACTTTTCCCCCTCTATTTAAATTATCCTTTTATCTTTAATTTCTTTTTCCTGGCCTTTGTTTTATTTTATTATTTTTTAAGCTTCTTTTTTTCCCAATCTTTTAAAATTGTGCTAAAATATACATAACAAAATTCAACATTTTAATCATATTTATTTGTATAATACATTAGCATTGAATACATTTACAATATTGTGTAACCATTACCACTATTTCCAGAACATTTTTAACATTCCAATCAGAAACTTAAGAACCATTAAGCAATAATTCCCATTCTTCCCTACACCCAGACCATTCTAACCTTCTTTCTATGAATTTGCCTATTCTAGATACCTCATATAAACAGAATCATACACTATTTATGCCTTTGAGTCTTTCTTCTTTCACTCAACACGAGGTCTTCAAGGCACATCTGTGTTGTAGCATATATCAGAAATTTATCCATTTTCTAGCTGAATAGTCTTCCATTGTATGGATATAACACATTTTGTTTATTTGTCTTTTAATGGACACCTGGGTTGTTTCTACCTTTTGGCTAATGTAAATAATGCTGCTGTAGACTTTGGTATACAAGTATCTGTTTCACTTCCTGTGTTTAGTTCTTTGGGGTATAACCAAGGTATACCCAGGAGTGGAATTTCTGGGTTATATGGTAACTCTGTATTTAATATTCTGAGGGGAAAGCAGTTGCTCAAGCAGTCGGGCGCCTGCCTACCATACGGGAGGTCTCAGGTTCGGTTCCTGGTGCCTCCTAAAGAAGAGCAAGACAGCAAGCTGACGCAACAGGCTGGTGGTGTGAGCTGACGCAACAAAGAGACTCACCACAGAACCACAATGAGAGACACAAGGAGGGAGCAGAGGTGGCTCAAGCCACCTGGTAGATCCCAGGTTCGGGTCCCAGTGCCTCCTAAAAAAGGCAAGCACACAATGAACAGACAGAGAGCAGACAGCGAGCACAAACAACAGGCAGGGAGAAATAAATCTTTTTTTTTTTTTTTAAGTAAATGTTCTGAGGAAACTCCAAACTATTTTCCACAGTGACTGCCATTTTACCTTCCCAGAAGCAATGCACCAAGGGTCCATTGTCGTTGGAGAACATACACTGTATGATATCGTTCTTTTTACATTTACTAAGATTTGATTTGCAGTCTGTTTTAGTTTCCTAGCTGTTAAATCAAATACCCTGCGATGGGTTGGCGTAAATGTTGAGAATTCATTGGTTCACAGTTTTGAGGCTAGGAAAAATAGAAAATCAAGGCATCATCAAGGCAGTGCTTTATGGCAGAAGACTAAAACTGTGGGGTTCTGGGGCTGGTTGCTGGAGATCCTTGTTCCTTCATTTTTCTGTCACAGTGTAATACACATGGCAGCCTCTCCTGGCTTCACCCTTCTCTTCCAGGCTCCATTGGCATTCAGTTTCTGGCTGCTCCCTGCTTTTTTTCTGTCTGACTTTCATTATGCTTATAAAGAACTCCAGTAATCTGGATTAAAACCCAACCTTATTCATTTGGGCCACACCTTAACTGAAGTAGCATCTTGAAGAGATCTTATTTGCAATGGGTTTAGACCCTCGAGAATGAAGTTTAAGAAAATGTTTTTTTCTGGGCAACCACCTCCAAGATGCCACGTAGTCTGATATATCTATCCTGGAGAATGATCCATGTGCATTTGAGAAGGAGGTACACTTTATTTTTTATGGGTGGAGAGTTGTCTATGTGTTTCCTAGGCCTAAATGGTTTATAGTGTTGTTCAAGTCATCTATTTCCTATTCATCTTCTGTCTAGATGGTTCTGTCCATTATTGAAAGAGTTATATTGAAGTCTCCAATTATTATTGTAGAATTCTCTCCCTTCAGTTCTGTCAATGTTTGCTTCATATATTTTGGGATCTGTTGTTAGGTACAAACATGTTTGTAATTGTTATATCTTCTTGCTGGATTCATCCTTTTGCCAATATATAATGTCTTCCTTTGTCTCTTTTTGTGTGTGTGTATTTTTTTTCTACTTTTTTCTTTTGTTTCTCCTTTGTCTCTTGTAACCTTTTCTTAATTAAAATCTCTTGGGGGGAGCAGAGGTAGTTTAAGCACTTGGGTGCCCACCTCCTACACGGGAGGTCCTGGGTTCAGTTCCCAGTGCCCCCTGAGGAAGACAAGCAGACAACGAGCAGATAGATGAGGGAGGTGGAAAATAAAAATTAAAAAATGAAAAAAATATATATTTTGTCAGACAATAATATAGCATCCACAGCTCTCTTTTGGTTTACTTTCAACCTCTTTGTTTTTATACCTAAAGTGAGTCTCTTTAGATAGCACTTAGATGGAATTTTTAAAATCCAATCTGGGGAAGCAGAGGTGTCTCAAGCAGTTGGGCACCTGCCTATCGCATAGAAGGTCCTGGGTTTGATTCCTAGTGCCTCCTAAAGTAGACAAGCAAGACAGCGAGCTGACGTGACAGGCTAGCACGGCAAGCTGATGCAACAAGGTGATTCAGCAAGATGACACAATGAAGAGACACAACAAGGAAACACCATGAGGGCGCAACAAGCAGGTGGTAGAGGTGACTCAAACGATTGGGCCCCTCCATCCCACGTGGGAAGTCCCCAGTTCAGTTCCCGGTGCCTCCTAAAAAGATGATGAGCCAGACGCAGCACACAATGAATAGACCCGGGTTCACTGAGCCTTTATTCTGCATGTTCAAATCTGTTGTTGAACCCCTCTGGTGAGTTTTTCATCCAATTGTCATATTTATCAGCTTCAGAATTTATTTGGTTCCTTTTTGTGATTTCTTTGTTTTTATTCATATTCCCATTTTGTTGAGGTTTCATTTTTGTTTTCCTCCAATTCCTTGTCCGTGGTTTCCTTTGCTCATTGAACATATTTAAGACAGTTGATTTAACATCTTTAATGTATATTCTGTAAAATTTTTCTTTTAAAATAACTGGACTTTTTGAGTATTACTGTACCTCTGGAAATCTAATTCTTCCACTCCTCAGGGATTCCTGGTTTTTTCCTTGTTGAGACTGGAGCTGTTTACAACTTCTCCAAACTATTTTTGCTCTCAAACAGGCAAAGTAAAAAAGGGGCACTGTCTCTTTAAGTCTCCTGATTCTGCCTGTGTTGCTTGAAACAATGACTGACCTCCTTGTAGGCTCCCCAGCAATCAAATCCATTGATCCAATTATTGGTATTTTGCATTAGCACCCTTTTGGCTGACTAGGGGTGCTAATGCAAAACACCAGAAATCTGTTGGCTTTTATAAAGGGTATTTATTTGAGGGTAGAATCCCAGTTACCAGGCCATAAAGCATTAAGTTACTTCCCTTACCAAAGTCTTTTGCCACGTGTTGGAACAAAATGTCTGCCAGGGTTCAGGCTTCCTGGGTTCCTCTCGGGGCTCATTTCTCTCCGGGCTCAGCTCCATTGGTTGTTCCACAAGGCCAGCTGTAGGCTATCAAGCAAACGGCTTGTCTCTCTTCCCCGGGGGCCTCTGCCATGTCTAAATGAGCCTTCTATCCTCCAATGTGTGCTTACTTCCCAGGCTCCAGCATTAAAACTCCCTTGTGTCAATGTGGGGGAAAGTGGGGGGTGTGGGGAGTGGGGTGTATGGGAATCTCTTATATTTTTTAATAACATTTTATGTAACCTAAGTATCTTAAAAATAAATTAAAAATATATTTAAAAAAAACAAAAAAAAACTCCCTTGCGTCCTCCTTCTCCATGTCTTTACCTCCCCAGGCTCCACATCAATCTCCAACTAATTCCTCTGCTCTGCCTTGTAGTTTTCTCTGTGAGTCCCTCCCCACCAAGGGGACAGGGATTCAAATTCCTACTGACATGGTCCAATCAAAGCCTTAATCATTATTTAATCAAGTAAAAGTAAAACATCTGAATCCAGTACAATCTAATGTGCAAAGAGGCCAGTTTACAAACAATCCAGTATCAATTTTTGGAATTCATAAATAATACCAAACTACTACAGAGCCACACAAACAAAATTAATCATTCGTATTACATATTCAGATATTCAAAGCTAGATATGGTAGCTATGCCAGGGTAAACATTTTTAGTCCTGTTGATTTCTTGTGGATAAGAGTCCCTTTCTAGCCCTTCTTGGCTAAATCCTACTCATCCTTCAGGACAACTTGAGGTGTCATTTTCTCCAGAAAGCCTTCCTTGGTGTCCCACAGTCTGGGCTACACTGTACCTCTCCACTTCAAAAGCACATTGCAAAAGAAAAAAAAAAAAAAAAACCACATTGCACAGCCTTTACAGGGTCCTGACAGCTGTATGTCGAGGACTCTTGTCTCCCTCTGCTGGGCCACAAGCTCAAGAACAGGGCCTGTGTGTTACTGTTGAGTCAACAATGCTTAAGACAATATCTGACCCACAGTGGGCTATGAATGAATTGAGCTAATCTCACAATCTTGTTTTCCCTTTATGAAGACTCCATTTACTCAAAGGGCTACTTCCGCAGTGAAGACATTTCCAGGTGTCTTCCTTGCTCAGAGTGATAGAAACCTGGTTCTAGGGCGATATTGCTTGCAATGCTGTCCCTGCTTCTGTTAATAATTCTGGCGTTTATTAAGTCACCGCAGACAACTAAAGTAGACTATAGGCAAGTTAAACCCTTAAGTTCACTTGCTGGCCCTAAACCAAACTTTCTGTGTTCTTTTTTGTTTGTTTTTATTTTTTTAGATATTTAGATTACATAAATGATACATAAAAAATATAGGCGATTCCCATATGCCCTGCTTCCCACACACTTCCCATATCCTTGACTTAAGGCAGATGGTTTTTGATCCTTACTATGGGCTTCTCCTTTTTGTCCTAAAAGGGCGGATTTCATTTCAGTATAGGAAAGAACTAACAACTTCCTCTAAATCTTTTCGGTAAAAGCTGTTTATTTCAGAATTGCCCAGCATGCTTTGTACATTTTCATCCCATTGTTTTGAAAATAAGTGAAATGGACTGAAATGCATAGGCCCACTGCTAGAGTTCTCTCAGTTATCACTGATAGATGAATCATTGCTGTATAGCTACAGTTCTTGAAATATTTATAAGCCAACCTAACGTATATTCAGCCCCATTTATTTATCATGTTCATAAGGCTAATGGGAAAAAAACATGTGGTATACCTGTAATCCTATTTTTAAAATTCTGGCATAATAACCCTTCTCTTTCACATTGTTGAAACATTCTTTTAATAATCCATTCTAGAATCTTGTCCAGGAAGTTCACCAGTGTTTAGTATATACCAAGTCTTCATTTAAATTTATGGTATCTTTATGTTATCTAGCTCTGGTTAATTAGAATGTCTAAATTGGTAGTAGTGCTATTTTTCCGTAGATATAAAACTTGGGGAGGCCCAAAATGCAATTTGTAACTATTTGAACTATTTCATTAGTATAGTTCTGAGCCACATTAATGTTAAATGGTATGATAGGTTGAATTATGCACCCCCCTCCCCAAATACATGTTCTTAATCTGCATTCCTGTGGGTGTGAATCCATTGTAAATAGGACCCCTTGAAGATATTCTTTTTAGAGAAGTTGTGGCCCAATGGAATGACGGTTGGCCTTAATGAGATTACTGGAGTCCTTAATAAGCAGAAGAAATTCAGACACAGAGAAAGCCATGAGGAGGAGCCAGAAGCTAGAATTCAGCAGGAACCTGGTAGAGAAAGGAGAGGACATCACTCTATGACAAGAAAGTCAAGGAACCCCAAGGATTGCCAACCAGCCAGAATGCTACCAATCGCTGGGCAGATGCAAGTCTTCTAGCCTCTGAAACTGTGGGCCAGATCTTGGTTTCAAATACAATATTGCTATAAAAGGAGCCTTAGAGAAATGGCTGATTCTAGGAGTAGGGCAGGAAATAAGGCGAGCTTGGAACATCTGGTAGTACTGGAATGTAAGGAAGTCCTACAAAACCAAAAAGCCCCAGTGATGAGGTTATGTCAAGAGGACACGGGAGCCAACTGAAAGAGCACCTAGTGTGGCCAAAGCTGGAACAATTTCAATAAGAAAATTAAGTAAATAAACTATCCAAAGCATAAAATAAACATCCATGAGTCCATATTGATAGAATAAATGCTTTAATAAATAAATGGGGGGAAAGAGAGAAGTCTCCCAGGAAGAACTCCAAATGTTTAATGTAGATACTGTGCCCTCAAGGAGGTGGAGCATAAGTTCCCACTCCTTAAATGTGGGCTGTGCATAGTAGTTCCCTTCTAAAGAGTAACGTAAGGAAAGGGAGGAAATAAAGACTAACTACAGTGGAGAAGCAAGCATGGTAAGCCCTGCCTCAGGCAGGTGATCAAATTCAACACCAACAGTGGTAAGTCATGTTGATAGTATGTACCCTTGTTATGATATGATGAGAATGGTACCTTACTTGTGTGGTCTTCATCCCAAAAACTCATGACGCCAGCCTAAACATGAGAAAAATATTAGACAAATCCCAAAAAAGGGACTTTCTACAAAATACTTGGCCAATACTCTTGAAGACTGTTAAGGAGATCACAAACAAGGGAGGTCTGAGAAATTGTCACAGCCAAGAAGAATCTAAGTAGAAGTGACAACAAATGTAATATATTCTGGTGGGATCCTGGAACAGGAAAAGGATATTAGATAAAAACAAACAACAACAACAACAAAAAGGAGAATCAGGGTCAAGTATGAAGTATGGTTAATAATAATGGTTGAGACTGGTTCATTAATTTTAACAAATGTACCACATTAGTGTAAGATTTTAATAATAGGGGAAACTGAGTGTGGTGTATAATCTTTTTTTTTT
>PVKH010021107.1:0-14421 GCA_004027955.1 Chaetophractus vellerosus | reverse complement strand
TATGTAATAAAATAAATAAATCTTTAAAAAAAAAAAAAAAACAGCATCCTCAAAATATTACTACTAACCAAAGTATTTTCCCCAACCCACCCTATTATTAAAATAATTATTTTTATATTATTTATAGGTGATCATACATATAATTGTATAATAAAAGTTGTGAACTTACAAAGAAAACATGCATAACATCATACAGGGGTCCCATACATACATCAAACCACCTTGCATTGGTGTGAGATATTTGTTACAAATTATGAAAGAATATTGTCAAAATCTTACTACTAATTATTGTCTTTATCTTACATTTGGCATATTTTTCCTCAACCCACCCTATTATTATTTTTTAAATATATTTTTATGACAGAAGTTGTAAACTTACAAAACAACCATGCACATGAGCAGAATTCCCAAACAACATCCTTCAGTCAACATACCACCCCAGGGTGGAATACTATGTTATCTGTTATGATAACATAATCATAACAGATTATGAGATAATATGATCAGATTATTACCAGGTCTATAGCATACATTTGGCACACATTTTCCATCTCCCCCATTATCAACACATACATCTTTGGCAGAGATACATGAATATTACATTATTACTGTTAACCACAGTCCATAGATCACTCCAGTTGTATTTTTTCCATAATTCTCCACATTTCCACAACCCTGCAATAGTGATGTACATCTGCTCTAGCTCACCAAGGACACTCTTGCATCTGTACAATCAACCACAATTCTCATCCACCTCTGGGTTTACTGTGCTATTCAGTCCCTAGATTATTCTCTAGCTTTCTGTCAATTGGCATTTACATCCCTAGACTACCATTTTCAGGCACATTCCCATTTAAAAAACCACCTGTCACTCACTATAATGTGTTACCATCAACTGTGTACATTTCCACACTTTTAAGGTAAAGCTAATTAAAACTTCTACATACATGAAACATCAGTAGTCCATCTCAGTTTTTCTATCTCCTTTAAGAATCCACTACCTACTACCAGGTCTTAAAGATGTTTTCTTCTTGAAACTTTATAGTTCTTGCTTTTATATTTAGGTTTTTGATCCATTTTGATAAATTTTGTATAAGGTGTTAGATAGGGGTCCTCTTTTCTTCTTTTGGTTATGGATATACAGTTCTCTCAGCACCATTTTTTGAATGGACTGTTCTGCCCGACCTGGGTGGGTTTGACAGGCTAATCAAAATCACTTGACCATAGATGTGAGGGCCTGTTTCTATACCATCAATTTGGTTCCATTGGTCTATGTGCCTGTGTTTATGCCAGTAACATGCTGTTTTTACCATGGTAGTGAGGTAATGTGATTTAAAGTCCAGAAATGAGAGTCCTCCAACTTTGCTTTTCATTTTTAAGATTTTCCTGGCTATTAAGGACCCCTTACTCTTCCAAATAAATTTGATAATTGTGTTTTCCACTTATTTAAAAAATGCTGGTGAAAATTTTATAGGGATTGCATTGAATCTGTATATCAATTTGAGTAGAATTGACATCTTAATGATATTTAGTCTTCCAATCTGTAAGTATGGAATGTTCTTCCAATTATTTTTGTCTTTTTTATTTCTTTTAACAATGAGTTGTAGTTTTCTGAAGACAAGTGCTTTATAGCCTTGGTTAAGTTTATTCCTGAATATTTTGTTTTCAACACTCTTTTGACACTTTTAGTTTCTTTTATTGATATAATTTTCATTTCTAGACTCTCTTCCAGGCCTCTCTCTCCTGTCTTTTCTTTTCAGACTGTAGCACAACCTTTAGTATTTCCTGCAAAGCCTACCTCTTGGTTACAAACTCTCTGTTTCTGTTTATCTGTGAATATTCTAAACTCGCCCTCATTTTTGAAAGACAATCTTGCTGGACATAAGATTCTTGGCTGGAAGTTTTTCTCTTGCAGTATCTTAAATATATCATACCACTGTCTTCTTGCCTCCATGGTTTATGATGAGAAAATGGCACTTAATCTTATTGTTGTCCCTTATATGTTACGCATGGCTTTTCTCTTGCTGCTCTCAGAATTCTCTCTTTCTCTTTTGCACTTGACATTCTGATTAGTATGAGTCTTGGAGTTGGTCTATTTGGATTTATTTGGATGGGAGTATGTTGTGTTTCTTGGACATGGATATCTATATCCTTCAATAGGGTTGGGAAATTTTCTACCATTATTTCTTCAAATATTCCTTCTGCCCCTTTTCCCTGCTCTTTTCCTTCTGGGACACCCATGACATGTATATTTTCACGTCTCTTGCTGTCATTTTGTTCCCTGTGACGTTGCTCAATTTTTTTCCATTCTTTTCTTCATCTGTTCTTTTGTATGTTAGCTTTTGGAGGCCATTTCTTCAAGCTCACCAATCCTTTCTTCTGCCTCCTCAAAGCTGCTATTATATGATTCCAATGTATTTTTCATTTCATTTCTTGTGCCCTTCATGCCCATAGATCTGCTATTTTTCTATGTATGCTTTCAAATTCTTCTTTGTGCTCATCCAGTCTTCTTAATATCCTTAATCTCATTAGCCATTTCAATGAATTTATTAAGGAGACTTTTTTAAACATCTATGATTAGTTGTCTCAACTCCTTTATGTCATCTGGAGGTTTATATTGTTCCTTTAACTGAGCCATATCTTCCTGTTTCTTGGTGTGGATTGTAATTTTTTGTTGGTGTCTTGGCATCTGCCTTACTAGATGTATGTTTTTCTGGGTGCAGTCTCTCTTTAGTTTAGGGCTTTCTTGCCCTTTCTCCCTTGCTGGTTATATAGTAAGAGCCAAGGAGGTAGTTGATGCTGTAAGCTGTGGAGGCTCAAGCTGTCCTCATTGTCCCAGGGACCGATGAAGCTTCTCCCAACTTTCTTCTTTGCCAGGGTAGGGACAGAGCCACAGCTGTGCATAATAATCTAAGTCTCACAGGACTAGACTGTAGTTGCCCAGAGAGACTATTGGGGCTTCATGCCCCTCTCTCCCAGTTCTGGGGCTGGGATTCAGCTGCAGGTGTGGGAAGCAATCGATGCCATGCTGGCCCAAAATGACTACATCTGCCTTGGTAGACTTACACCTATTCATTTTGTGCCAGCCAAATGCACCTGCAGTTACCCAAAGACGCTGGTGCAGTGCCCATCAGCTTCTTCCCTGCTAGTGGTGGGGCTGAAACCTAGGCTAGGGCTGCAAGTTGATCTGGATGAAAGAAGCTGGTCCCTACTGTCCCTGTGATTCAATCAGCACCACTTCCCCTCATGCTGTGGGTGGAATCAAAATTGCAGCTACCAGCCTCTTTCTGACTTAGACAGATTCAAACGTTAGCTGTTCTTAGGGTTATACTTTAGTTAGCCAAATTTACTAATCAGTAGCTGAAATCAGTGGCCAAATGTCTTTTCCTCCCTGACTTGGGAAATGGAGCTTCCAATTCCAGCCACAGAATAGCTCCTGAGGTGGCGTGCACTGCCAAAGTAGTATTCTCACCAGTCTCCATGGTGTGGCCTCTATTTTCCCGGAGAGGTTGACACAGGTCCCCCTAGCTTCCTCCCTGCCATAGGTCGGGCTGGGGCTTAGGCTAGACCTGCATTCCAATCTGGGTGGAAAGAAGTCAGTCCCTACCAGCACTGGGATTTTTGGTCCACCCTGCTTCTCCTTGTGCCAGTGGTGGAGTTAATATGGCAGCTCCCAGTCTCTTTCTGCCTTGGACAGGTTCAAACTTTAGCTGTTCTTAGGATTATACTTTAGCCAGCCAAATTTACTAATCAGTAGCTGAAGTTGATGCCCAATAGTCTCTTCCTCCCCCATTTTTGTCAAGTGGAGCTTCCAACTCTGGCCATAGAATAGCTCCTGAGGTGGCTTGTGCCGCCAGTGGAGTATGGGCACCAGCTGCGGCGTGGAGTGCTCTGTTTACGAATCTTCTCTGCAGATGGGCATCTCCTCCTTCCATTCTTTCAAAAATGTTGCAGGATGCTCTTCTGGTCTCCTGGAGTCCCAAAACAGGTGCTTTAGATAGCTCGGGGTGAATACTAACTACCCCGTAGCACCAGCTGACCCTAGGAGCTCCTTACTTTATCACCATCTTGCTGGTTGTCCTACACTTTGGTTTTCTAATATTTTTTAATTTGCTTAAATCACTATGGAAAGTCCCAAATGAAAATGTAAGTCATAGGGAAAGTCTCAAAAGTTCTCATTATATCATCATCTGTAAAAGTTCCTAAAATCTACTGTACTAATAGATTATAAAGCATAAATTAATAGAAATTTAAAAGGTAGAAATGAAATAGATAATATCTGTGACAGTTTGAAATTATTTTTATGAATCTCAAAAAAAGAAAGATCATGTTTTTGAACTAATGTATTCCTATGGGTTTTGATACCCTTTGATCACATTAAATTTAGCTGAGGGTACTTGATTAGATTACTTGATAAGATCACTTTAGGGCTTTTGATTGGACTAGTAGTATGGTGTTAGCCCCTTGGTTCTCTGCCCTCTGGCTTGGTCTGATATAAACAGAGACAAAGAGACTGACACACACAGACACAGATAAAGGAAACCACCATATTTGATCCTGCAATGATGAGAGAAATGACTCCAGTTTCATCCACAGCTGAGCTGCAAGGAAAGAAACTCCTGAGAGGCTCAAAGAACTGAGGCCAAGGGAGAAATAAGCAATATTTCTGATAGCTTACAGCTGAATTCAGGAAAAAAGCAGAGCCACTGGGAATGAGAGCAGAAGCAGATGAGACAAGGCCTATGCCAGGTTTGCCTACAGTTGCGAAAGGTGGAGACACAGCAGCCTTTCAAGGGTCATCGTGTTTCACCTAAGTCAGCTGTTTGTGGGGGAAAGCAAGCACCTGTTATGGTGCCTTGAGTTGGACTTTTCACAGCCTTGGAACTATAAGCTTTTACCCTAAATAAATTCCCTTTATAAAGCCAACCCATTTCTGGGACTTTGCATAAGCAGCCCTTTAGCAAATCTAAAAATAAAATAATTTTTAAAACATTATATTCACAATGATGTTTGATAAAAAGCCATTGTCTGAATTATCTTCTATTTAGTCTACTACATAATTACTTTATTATAATTATTTTCCATGTAATGTAACTTACCAAAGCCATTAATGGAGATAGTGCATGAGAAAATGCTACCATTTAACTTCCTTTGATTTGCTTATTTGTATTCTTTTCATTCTCTCCTTTGCAGAATTATTCTTAAGGAGCTTTCCCACTTAGAATTAATTTAATAAAAATTGATAGTATATTTGATAAATGCACTTAAACATAACACAAGTAAATTGAAATCCTTTATGACTCTCTGAAAGCGCAAAGCCCAGTGAGAATTCCCTCACTGCCTCTACCCAGCAGGCTTTCAACTCTTCCCTTTTACTAATCCCATTAGACATGTCACAGATCAAGTGACATGTCACAGATCAAGTGAGAGCATCAGTGTCATTCTACATATTAGATATTTGTAGTTCATTTCTTATTATTAGATAAAAATATTTATACTGTAACATTTTATTTTAGTGCCCCAGCATAGAATTTGCATACACTGTGGGTTATTCCCTAATTTTGAAAGCCATTTTTCTGAAGCATGAGTAAGTCTGGTATTTCTTTTAAAGGATTTTAGTTGATTGAGTGATATAGAAATATGAGACATGTTGCTGTAAGATGTTTTCCTTCTAAGAATGCCTAAACCCAGTGAGAAACTTCACCTGACACAACACTTATACAGGGCTGAGGTCAAACAAAAGAATCCAAGTTGCTGGGCTGAATGGAGGTTCAGCTAAATTAGATAAAATAAAGATTATATGAAAACTAAAACCGTGGCTTGCATAAATCCTACCAAAGGATGATACATGAAAGTTAACTGGAAAATAGCTTTGGAGACATTTGCTGAGGACAGAAAGGTGTTGAGTGTTTCATTTTCCTCTCTCTTACCTTAAGTGAAGGAAGAAGAGGGTCTGCCATAAAGTAGCGGTCACTAAAGACACTAGTATGTTTTAGAAACCAGAAGTTTGCCAACTACTTTTTCAGCATATTATATAACAAGCAGAGTGTGGCATTCCTTGTTATGAGGAGAGTGCTCAGAAACCAGTAGTAGGATATAAGAGGACCCAAAGGAATGTAAATGATAGCAAATAAGGAATAAAGGGTGTGTTGAGAGACATACTTAACCATATTGTATAGATCTTAGCCATTTGAGTCCATTTGAACTGTCTAAGTCTGATAACTGTGTTATAATTAACATTGTATATGTTAGCCTCTTTCTTACTTAGAATCCCATAGTTTCTGCTTAATGAAAGTTGTCACTTTTTAATATGTTGCATAAATATTAAGAAATGTTACACATCTTCATTGTCAAGATGGTTACTAGCAATATAAAGTTTCCTTCATTACTTTGTACTCTCCTGGTATCAAAATCAAGTACCGTGCTTTATTTTCATTTCAAATTACCTAAAATATTTTGACTAATCTGTTTTTGTGTTTTTAGTCATTCTATATCATTATATTTTAGGTGTATTTCTTATATATGATATGAACGTAGGCTTTACTTTGATGGACAAACTTAAAATCTGTTTTGAATAAGTGAGTTAAACCCACCTGCATTTATTGAACTGTCCAATATGTTAGATATCAGTTCTGTAACATTTTAGTGTCTATATCTTTTTTTTCAAAAGAGAAGACCTACTGTTCCAGGATATTCTATTCCATCTTCTATGGTAGGAACCTTAATTCCTATATAATTACGAGTTTGTGTTGCTTCTAGGCTTTTCTTTTTTCCTGGTCCATTAATTTGTCTGACTATTTTTGTATAAACCCACCCTACATTGTTTAAATTTCTCTAACCCTATAGGACTTTTCATTATCTCTTGGTGGATTCAATCATTATTCCTTTTCCTGAAATTGTCATTGTTTTACTTTACACATAATCTGTTACTTGAAATTTGAAATATTATTATAAAATTAAAATAAACATCACAAACCTCTTCTTTAGATTTTGGTCTGAGGTGACACATTGAATTACATAAATACGCCATAGGGAAGCACATTGGCATAATCACAGAATTTGGAGCACTTATTCACAAGCATACACACAGATACATTTGTTAAACATTCTTTTAGTCTTTAGAAATCTCAAAATTTTATTCAGAGAGGATTTTGTAATCTTAATCTTAAGTATTTTACTTGTTCCACTTTTATTTCTCATTATATATCTTACCCTGTTAATGCTGTTAGAAACAAAATGAATAAAATTTCCCTATATCAAGGTTTATTATATATTGTCACTATGTGGTACATTTCATTAATTCTAAAAATATTTCATTATTACAAAGAAGGGTTGACAATGTTCTTTTTTTTCTGGGGTTCTAAAAAATTAGAATAATTTATTTTTATGGGTCACTTACTCCTGAAGGCTGATTAGCTAGCTGACCTCTCAAGTTCCCTTTTAATATTAAAAATGAATTATAACATGGCAAACGCTTATTTTTATTATGGGAAATGTATATTATGAACTACATTAAACAAATATAAATAATATTCTAATAGTAATAATAGATTAATTCTAGGATTTAAAAGAAATAAATTTGGACTATAATTTACAACTATTTGTAGATCAACAAAAATCAAATTAAATTTATGAAACTAATATTAATTCAAATCACAAAATGCAATTTCTTTCTTCACATTCTAATTAAGAAAGTTTTGAATTTATCTTGAAAGTATATTAACATGTTACAGGGAACAAAGGTCAAATTCAAATTAAATGGCAATTTTGAGAAAGAGTTCATAAATATGCCTACAAAAGTACTAGCAGAATATTATTTTTGACCTTGAAGGTATTATTTTATGATTTTTTTATAATCATGAAGAAAAGAATCATTTAATTAACATATAAAAAATACAGGTCACAACAAAAACAAATAATACATAGGATAGTGTTTATAAGTTGAGTAAAAGCAATGGAAAATAAGTTCCACACACAGAAGAGTTATAAATATATGTATGTGTGTCATACAAGCATAGCTCTACAAAAGAAAGGTTAAAAGAAAGTACAAAATATGAAGTATGTAAAAGCAAAATTAAAATTTCCTAATAACTTCTATATGAAATAATTAGAATAAGCAAACTCATAGAGTCAGAATCTAGATTATAGCTTACCAGAGGATGGGGTGGAGGTGGGGAATGTGGAATAAATGCTTAAATTTTAGGGTTTCTATTTGGGATGATTGTAAAGTTTTGGTAATGAATGGCACTATTGATAGCACAACATTGTGAACATAATAGCACTGAATTAAATATGTGAATGTGGTTAAAGGAGGACATTTTAGGTTGTATATATGTTACTAGAGTAAAATTAAAACAACAACAACACAGGACTATACAACACAGTGCACCCTATTTTAAATGATGGACTATAGTTAATGCACAATTGTAAAATGTTCTTTCATGAATTTGTAATAAATATACCGCACTAACGCAAGTTGTTAGTAAGAGAGTGTAAATGGCAACTCTGTGTTTTATGCATGATTCTTCTGTAAACCTACAACTTCTCTCATTTAAAATTGTTTTAAAATTAAAAAAGTAAATAATACGCTTAATGTCATTGGCTCTTGCTGCCATCTGCTCATCTAATCCCTCAGTCTCTTATAAATATCCCACCACCTATGAAAGTTGTTCAAAGTAACAGGAAGGCAAGAGTATCCTTATTGAATGGTTCTAATGGGATACTCATTCTGTAATGCAAGAAAGGGAAATAAGAGGGAAATAAACAAAATTCCAGTTGCTATGGATGACAGGAGAAGAAGTAATTTGAATCCTTCACGTTGAGGGACCCATGGAGCAAGAGGTGATGACGCATGTAGCCCATGATGTTTATGAAATATCAGGCTGACAGTCATGCCCAAACACCGAGCACGATATATCTAAAGACAGGTTGCAATAGTTTTTTTTTTTTTCATGCGAATTAGGATGTAATTCACCTACCATAAAATTAACCATTTTGAAGTAGAAAATTCCGTGAATTTTAGTATATTCACAGAGTTATGCAATCATCACCAATACCTAATTCCAGAACATTTTCATCACCCCCCCCCCCCAAAAAAAATCATGCTCATTAGCAATGCTCCTTTCCCCCAGCTCTGGTAACCATTAATCAACTATTTGTCTCTATGAATTTGCCTATTTGTTATTCTGGTTATTTCATACAATTGGATTTATATAATACATGGTTCTTTTTTATCTGACTGCCTTCTTTACCATAATATTTTTAAGAGTAATCCATGTTGTAGCATGCAACAGTTCTTCATTCCATTTTATGATTGAATAATATCCTATTACATGGATATACTATATTTTTTTATCACTTCATTGTTTGCTGGACATTTGATTTCTTTCACCTTTGGGTTATTTGTAAGTAATGCTACTATCAAAAATCATTTGCAATTTTATGTGTACACATATGTTTTCATTTCTCTTGAGTTATACTTAGGAGTAGACTTGTTGAGTCATATGGTAACTCTATGTTTAACTTTTTGAGTAACTAGCAAAATGTTTTCCACAGTGGCTGCTACATGTTACATTCCTGCCATCAATGTATCATGGTTCCAACTACTCCACATCTTTACCCCATTTGTTATTTTCAATTTTTCTGGATATGAAGTAACATCTCGTTGTGGTTTTGATTTGCATTATGTATCTTCTTTGATACACAAACACTTTTCCCATTTATTATTTGGCTTATATTTCTTTATTGATGAGATGTAAGATATATTTAATATTCATCAATTGTAAAGAAATGAGAGAGAGAATTGTCCTAAGTGACAGAAACCAGACACAAAGTACTGCGTATTGTTTGACTCCATTTATATAAATTGTAAATATAAATAAATTTGTAGAAATGGAATTAGATTAGCAGATATGTATGGCAGGGGACAGATAGAAGGATTAATTTGTACCTGCTGTGGGATGGGGGGAGTCTTTTGGAGTAATGAAAATGCTCTTATATTGATTATGGTGAGGAATGCACAACCCTGTGATTGTACCAAAACCCACTGAGTGTACACTTTGGATGGATTTTATGGTATATGGCTATATCCCAATAAAATTGCTAAAAAATATTCTGGATACCAGACCCTTATTATAGATATGATTTGCAAATATTTTCTCCCATTCTGTGGGTTCTCTTATCACTTTCTTTATATTGTTTTTCAACACAAAAAACAATTTTAAATTTGATGAAGTCCAATTTACCTATTTTTTCTTTTGTCAATTGTGACTGGTGTCATAGCTAAGAAACCATTGCCTATTCCAAAGTCACAAATATTTACACCCATTGTTTCTTCCATCAGTCTTATAGTTTTAGCACCTAAATATAAATCTTTCATCCATTTTGAATTAGTTATTGTATATGGTATGATTTAGGGGTCCAAATTTCATTTCCTGTGATTACCCAATTGCCCCAGTACTATTTGTTTAAAAGTACTAGTCTTTCCCTGAATGAATGGTCTTGGTGACCCTTGTGAAAAATCAATTAATCATAGATATATGAGCTAGTTTCTGTACCCTCAACTCTATCCCATTGATCCATATGTCTATCCTTATGCCAATACCATATTGTCATGATTACTGTAGCTTTATAATAAGTTGTGTTTAATATGGGCCCACTGTACTGCCATATGAACTTTACAATCAGCTTGTAAAAATTATGCAGATAAAATCAATTTAAAAAATATAAAAGAGGCTATTTGAGTTATGAACGGGAATGCATTGAATCTGTAGAACAATTTGAGGAGTATTGTCATTTTAACAATATTAAGTCCTCCAGTACATGAACATGGGGGCATCTTTCCATTTATTTAGGTCTTCCTTAATTTATCTACAATGTTTGGTAGTGTACTTGTCTTTCATGTTTTGATTAATTTATTTCTATGTATTTTATATTATTTTAAATTGAACTGTTTTCTTAATTTTATTTTCAAAATCTTCATCACTAGTATATAGAAATACAACTGAATTTGTATATTGATGCTGTACCCTACAACTTTGATAAATATGTTTATTATATCTAACAGGTTTTTTGTGGATCCTTCAGTGATATCTATATATAAGCTCATGTTATCCACAAATATAAATATTTTAATTTTTCCTTTCCAACCAGGATGGCTTTTATTCCATTTTTTTTCCACCTAGCTAGAAAGTCCAGTAAAAGATTAAATAGAGATGGTGAGAATAGAAATTCCTGTCTTATTCCTGGTCTTAAGAATAAAGTTTTGGGGCCGGCTCGATAGCCCAGTGGATAGGGTGCCGGCATACCACATGGGAGGCCCTGGGTTCGATTCCCAGGGACCTCTCCTAGCGGGCAGACCGCCTTGAGAATGGCAAGCCACCATGGGCGGGCCGGAGCCGCCGTGGGCAGGGCAAGAAGCTGCCACGGACAGGGCAAGAGCCGCCATGGGCAGGGCAGGTCGCCCGCGGATGGAGCGCAGCCAGCCACCCGCGAACTGAAGCAAGCGCCGGCCGTGAGCAGACGCAGAGACCGCCCACAAGCGGGGAAAGCCGCGCTGCACAGTGACCACTCTCGGCGTGTCGCCGCAGCGGGGGGAAGGGGAGATATGTAATAAAATAAATAAATCTTTAAAAAAAAAAAAGAATAAAGTTTTCACATTTTCACCATTAAGTATGATATTAGCTGTGGGTTTTTCATCAAGGCTCTTTATTAGATGAACTTTCCCTTCCATTACTAGTTTGTTGAGAAATTTTGTTAGAAAACAGTGTTGAAGTTTTTAAGATGCTTTTTCTGCATCTATTGAAGTTATTTTTAGTTACATTTATTC
The DNA here is from genome assembly GCA_004027955.1 of Chaetophractus vellerosus. Lineage (NCBI taxonomy): Eukaryota > Metazoa > Chordata > Mammalia > Cingulata > Chlamyphoridae > Chaetophractus > Chaetophractus vellerosus. The sequence goes on along the minus strand of PVKH010021107.1, from coordinate 2,594 downwards.
TATTAAAATGGTGTATTGCATTGATTTTGTGCATTGAACCACTCTTGCAATCTTTAGATAAATCTCACTTGGTCATGGTGTATAATCCTTTATAAGTACTTCTGAATTTGGTTTGCTAGTATTTTGTAGGGGATTTTGTATCTATATTTGTGAGGAATATTTGTCTGTAGTTTTCTTTCCTTGTGATGACTCTGACCGGTTTTGGTACCCAGGTAATACTGGACTGGTAGAATGAGTTAGGAAGTGTTTCCTCCAGTCTTATTATTTTTAAAGATTTTTTTGAAGGATTAAAATTAAACGCTCTTTAAATGTTAAATGGAATTCATCAGTATCTCCCTGTAGTCCTGAGCTTTTCTTTGTGACACATTTTTAATTCCTTTTCTTTTTATGGGTTCATTCAGATTTTCCGCTTCTTCTTAAATCAGTTTTGGTAGTTTGTATCTTTTCTAGGATTTTTTCCCCATATTTTTCTAGGTTGTCTAATGTTTTGGCATGCAATCAATCATAGTATTCCACTAAAATCCTTTATATTTCTGCATGGTCATTAGTAATGTACCCTCTTTCATTCTTAATTTCAGCAACTTGCATCTTGTCTCTATTTCTCTCTCCCTTTCTATCTCTTTTTTTTTTTTTTAAAGATTTATTTATTTTATTACATATCTCCCCTTCCCCCCCCGTTGCGGCGACGCGCCGAGACTTGGTCACTGCGCAGGCGCGGCTTTCCCCGCTTGCGGGCGGATTCTGCTTCCATCACGGCCGGCTCCAGTTCGCGGGTGGCTGGCTGTGCTCGATTTGCAGGCGACCTGCCCTGCCTGTGGCGGCTTTTGCCTGTCCGTGGCAGCTTTTTGCCCTGCCCACGGCGGCTCCGGCCCGCCCATGGCGGCTTCCATTCTCAAGGCGGTCTGCCCGCCAGGAGAGGTCCCCGGGAACCGAACCCAGGGCCTCCCATGTGGTTTCCCAGCGAGCTCTTTATCCACTGAGCTATCTAGCCGGGCCCACTTTCTATCTCTTTTTCACTAACTCTCACTCCCATTCTCATTCTCTGTCTCCCTCTCTCTCACTCTGATAAGTCCAACTAAAGCTTTGACAATTTCGATAATCTTTTCAATGAAACAACTTTTGATGTCCTTGATTTTCTTTACTGCTTTTCAATCTCTATTTGGTTTATCTCCTCTGGAATTTATTTTCTTCTTTCTTCTTGTTTAGGTTAAGTTTCTATTCTTTTTCTAGTTTCCTAAGGTAGAGTCTTAAGTAATTGATGTGAGATAGTTCTTTCTTTTAAACCCAGGCATTTACAGCTTTGAGCACTGAATTGGTTTTATCTTTTAAATTTTGATATATTGCTTTTTCAATTTCATTCACTTCACATTTTCTAATTCCCCATGTATTTCTTCTTTGTCCAACTTGTTATTTAACAGTGTTTTGCTTAATTTTTGTATATTTATTAACTCCCCAAATTTCCTTCAGTAATTGAGTTTTAATTTTATCCCATTGGACAAAGAACACAATTTGTATGGTTTTATTATTTTATCTTTATTGAGACTCATTTTATGGCCAAAGACGATCTGTCATGGAGAATGTTCCATGTGCAATGGAGAGGAATGTGTTTTCTGCTGTTCTTCATTCAACTTTTCTATAGATGTTTTTTAAGTCTAGTTGTTCAAGATGGATTATTCTTTTTATTATAAAGTGTCCTTCTTTGACACTAGTAACAATTTTTGTCTTCAAGTCTATTTTGCCTCATGTCTTCACTGTAGTCCTACGGTATCTATCAGCTTGGTATAATTTTTCCATCCTTTTTCTTTCAACCTAATGGGTCTTTGAATTTAAAATGTGTCTCTAGTAAATGGCATGAAGTTGAATCATGTTTGTCTTTTTAAAATCCATTCCAAAAGTCTCTGCCTTTCAATTGGAAAGCTTAATACATTCACATTTTATATAATTACTTATAAGATAGGATTTAGATCTGCCATTTTACTATTTGTTTTCTATATGCCTTATTTCATTTTTTTTTCCTAAATTCATTCATTACTGCTGTCCTTTGTGGTAAATAAATATTTTGTACTATACCATTTTAATTTCCTTTCATTTCTTTACCATATGCTTAATCATGCTATATTCTTAGTGGTTGCTCTGTGGATTACCAATAGCAACAATTTATAACAATCTAGCTTGGATTGGTTGCACCTTAATTTCCATGGTATAAAAAATCTTTCCTTTTATGGATCTCTTTCCCTGCTGCATCCTTTAGGCTTCTATTGTCACAAATTATTTCTTTATACATTGTGTCTGATCAACATAGATAATTATTGTTGTATGCAGTAGTCTTTTATTGAAAAATGGAGTTACATCCAAAAGTATATTTAAATTGACTTTTATATTTTTATAGTTACATTTAACAGTGTTGTTTGTTTATTCTTGTGGATTGGAATTACACTCTAGTATCCTTTTATTTCAAACAGAAGGACTCTTTCCATCTTTTAAAGATCAGATCTGTCAGTGACAAACTGTTAACTTTTATTTACCTGGTGTTTTAGTCAGCCAAAGGAGTGCTGATGCAAAGTGCCAGAAATCTGTTGGCTTTTTTAAAAAAG